>BQNB010009050.1:68725-87960 GCA_026074375.1 Tanacetum coccineum
GTATTATTTGTTGGTGTTCTTTTACCAACTTGTGATTTTTTATTTCTTTTTATGGACAATGTTTTTATTTTTTTGGTTTTCTTGTTTTTATTTATCTTATACTAATACTAATAAAAGAAAATGAAAAATATTTTTGTGTTTTATATTTTTATAAATAAAAGAAAATATTCACAAACGGGAAAATTAACTTCACGAGGGAAGGGTCTTCAAACAATAATCGTCAAACAAACACGAAAATCGTTCCACAGCCTCCCCGGCAGCGGCACCAAAAATTGACAATCGCCTTTTTAGGGGTCAAAGTATCAAATAATAGTATAAAATATCAAAATATACAATCCCCGCGAGTCAATCAAGTCAACCCTTTAGGAAAAAGGTCAACAAACTCACGGGCACAATATAAATGATTCCGGATAAGTGTTACCCGGGTCGTTCTCCCAACGAGGCGTGAAATTGACGGTTACGTATTTGGTTTGACAATTGGATGCTTGAATAAAATAAGGACTTGATTGAGTTTTCTGAAATTACAGGAAATTAATGGAAATTTAAACGAAAGAAAAACTTAAATCTACGGGAAAAACATAAATAGGCTCGGGAATTTAAACCTAAAACTACGGGAAGGCATAAAAAGGCAAATGATTATCTTAAAATTCTACTGGAAGCATAAAATAGGCATAAAATGAAAACCTAAGTCTACGGGAACATAATATTAAAAGCAAGTAAAGATAAAATGCGAAAACGAAAACGGGCATTAAAAACGAACGCGACTAAAAAAAACTAGATTAAAAACGGAAGTGATTTGAACTAAAAACGCGAAGAAACGAAAACGGGAACGAATCCCGTTCTTTAAAAAAATGAAAAGTTGAAAACTTTAGCAATTTTCCTAGAAACTAAAAACGCGAAGAAATGAAAACTTTAGCAATTTTCCTAGAAACTATATGACAAAAGAAAATTAAAAAAAGAGATTTATATTTTTTTGATTATTATTTTATTTTTATTAATTTTTTAAGTTTTTAATGAAAATAAATTATAAAATATACTAAATGAGTTTATAAAAATCTGAAAAATTCATGGAAAATATATCATACTATAAAGATTCAATGAAAAATATAGGACTAGACATACAGCTTATTAATAAGCTGTTATTAAGCTTAAAATGGCTGATAAGCAAAAGGAGAAAAAGACCTTATATATTTAATTTTGCAACACTCTACCAGATTGCCCTACTGGTGCAAGTGGTAGAGTGTGTGTATGCTAAATGCTTTGGTAGAGTGGGGAGGACTCGGGTTCGAGCCTTGTGCTCACCCTTGAGACCTCTCTACACCCATATTTTTTTGGCAAAATTTTTAAAAACAAAGTTTTTGAGGACTTATAAATAAGCAACTTTAAAACTTGAAATTATTTTTGAAAAGCTACAATAAGCTCAAAAAATGAGCAAATAAGCTGACAGAATGCATAGAAAAGCAAGTTAAGGTTTTTTTTCTATACATTAATCTTAGTGCTTGGTCCTAAAAAGACTAAATAAGCAATGAGGAAACTAAATAAGCTAAACACATACCTTAATCTATACCTAATAAGCATGGGGGATCAAAAATAAGCCAGGACATTTAGCTAGAAAATCACTATCAACAGGTGACAGTTAAGCTTAAAAGCTTATGAGCTTTCAAACTTAAACTGTCTTAGCTAAAAAATTCTAATAAGCTTGACTAATGCTCAATTAAGCTACTAAGGCATAAATCTAACCTAAATAAGCTAAATTGAACTAAATTAAACATGCAATAAGCACAGAAGAGGCAATTAAGCACTTATTCACTTTAAAAGACAAAACAGGCCAAAATGCTATTTTTAAGCTAAGAATTAAAGGGCTTAATGAAAAAGCTATTGACTAAAAGTTAAAAACAGATGGAGTTTGGAGGCCATTAAGCACATACAAACAGAAATTAAGCAAAAATATAAACAAACAAACTAGAAAAGTGCAAAGAAAAAGGGCTGTTTGTCTCAGCTTGTACTTAGTGATGGTTATCTTTTCAAGACAAAAAGGGCTTATTTGCAGGGTAAATTTAAGCTAGGAAAGGATTCTAAAAAGGAAAGCAAGCTTAAATAGACAGATAATCACAACTAATGAACTTATATTCTAAAAAATTAAAACTTAAATCTATGGAGAGCTTATCTAAATTTGGCTGCTGAACTTTTTAACTATAAAACGGCCATGAAGCTTAAGGTAGCATTCACCTAGTGCAGTATTCAAAAAGGGAGACTTAAGGATTACATAATCTACTGCATTTAACTCAATATGAAACTTAAGTCAAACTAAAAATCAGCATTTGAGCAATGATCAAAAATAGGCAAATTGACAGAATTTTTGAGAACCACAACTCGGACACATGAAGGCTAACACCTCAAAACCTAATTTCAAACTTTAGGGACTTTTAAAACTCTCTAAAATATCTTAAAATAGAGTATTAGAACTGACTCAATGACCCAAAGTGGCTCCACACCTCTTTTGACCCATTTGCACCACTATCCCAAACACTCCCTTAAAAATCTTAGAAGCCATTTTAACTGAAATTTAAAGAACAACAGCTTAATACCAGATAGTCATTAGCTTACTCAAGTCACTTTAAGCATATTTGAAAGAGCAATAAGCACTAGAAACAAGCAATTCAAATAAGCAAATTTTTTTAGGCATACCAGACAGAACTTTTTAAATCATAAATTTCATTAAGGATAAAAGTTTAAAAAGCAAAAATGACAGAAGAAAAAAAAACATATAAAACATAAACTAAACTATCTAATCTCTCTCAAATTCTGTCTTCATTTCTTTAAATAGGCAGCTAGGGTCTTCAAGCTTGTGTTTGTTGTGCTTGTGTTGTGTGAGGAAAACACAAACAATCTGAGCCCTTCAAATTTCTTGGCTTCCAAGCCTTTTAATCCAAACCCTCTATTTCTTGTCTCATTACTTCAACGAATAGGGACATTAGGGATTGCCAAGGTGTTTTAGCCTTATACAAAAATTCGACACACTTGCTCCTAAACTATTACATGATATTTATACTAAGGTCTTGAGTCTCTCTTGTGTTTCTTTGCTGAGGGCTTCAAGGCATTGTGTTTCTTGTGTGAGTAGACTGCAATAGTTGATCAAAGCCCTCCATTTTTTTCTTTGTGCCCAAGGTAAATGATCTTGTCCCTTGATTTCTTTCAGCCAATGGAGTGAGTAAGGATTGCCAACCTGGATAACAGCCATGTGGGGGTGTGGGTGGTGAGGGATTGTGACAGTTTTGGAGTGGGGTTGCTAGAAACAGGTGAGATAGTGATGTGTATGGGTTTTGGGCGGGAAAGGATTTAGAAGATAAATAGTGTTTCAATATTCGCGGGTGAAGTTTGGGAGATGGGCAAAAGAGGCCCCTTGAGTTGTATAAGTTTGTTGCAAAAGTAGTCCTTGTGGGGTTTATAAGTTTCAGGGTTTTGGCAGGTTTGCCCCTTGAGGGTTATACAATCTCTTTCACCACACGTCCTTGTAGTGGTAGAAAGTTATGGCAGTTGGCAATTTTGATCCTCCATTTTATATATGTTCATTGCAAACTTAGTCCTAATGTGGATTTAACAAAGTTAAGTTAATGGGGTTAAAGGGTAATGGGCTTATGATTTTGGTTTTGGGCCGAGTAAAGGTTTTAAAGGAATTTTGGGCTTATGATGGTAGTGGGCTGACCCGGGCCCACTAGGTGTACGGGGTGGGCCACTTTTAGCAGTTTATGTTTTCGGGCTCGGGTTTCGATGCTCTTTCCAAAGCCGTATCTCGAGGTTGACTTTGTCTTGACTTTATTAAATACTCAAACGTTGTCGAGTCGATCCGAAATTTCCGTTCTAGCTCCGTTTTCAATCCTTTTGAACCCTTGGCCTCAGTTTTTCGTGCTCTTTCCAAAGCCGTACTCAGTTTTGTCCGGTTTAGCTTCATTTTTGTCCTTTAGTGATTATCCGGTACCTGCACAGTACAAACACAAAAACAAGCATATATATGGCATTTTATGTGTGTTTTTGGTCGTTTAGGGTCGATTTTAAAGGTAAAAGGTATGTGTATTTAAACACATACCAAAATCCCCCATACTAAGACATTGCCCGTGGCCCTCAACGCAATGCTATGAAATTAAGCCCTAGAAAACTAAGAATCTCGAATCCTCCTCAACTAATAACCTCGAAAAGTAGCTAATGTTCATCGAGGGGAATTTAAAGAAATCAATAGCTTCGGACTAGCCCCATTTTTAACCTATTGTTATATGTATTTTTTTTTTTTTTTGTATTTTTTTTTTTTTTATATATAAAAAAAAATATATAATATATATATATATAGATAGATATATATATATAAATATATATATATATATATATATATATATTCTTATTCCTACACATATTTTTGTATTTTTCATATTAAGCAACTAACTACCTTATTTGACTTTCGTTATTTTATAACTTTTAGGGATCATAGAATAAGATGCATTTCGATCCGAGAATGCCCCAAAAAAGTATAAATTCATCGTTCCTGACTTTTCACTTATTCCAAACCAGGCTTAAAACAAAATCACCATTAATTATGAGTTAAGATGCTAACACTACTCATATTTGCAACTTGTAAGCTTTTCACTCCCGACAATTATTGTAACGTTAGTGTATGTGCCTTATTTGAATTTCGAACTTGATCAATGTTTGCAAAATATCTATGCTTCACGTTCACCCGAGAATAATGAGTTATGAAGCGAGATCAACCATGTACGACATGTCGCTCGCACATCCCAACCTTTTGGCTAAGTGACCAGGTTTTTGACACCCCACAGAGACTAGTATCGGGACTCACGGACCTTAGGTTTCAAAAACTCTTAGGTTTCCCGAATATTCATAGCTTTAAAATAGAATAGTCAAAGTTCAAAAGCATATTTGAATTTAACAAAAAGAGATCTATTATTTATTAATTCACACTTAAATATTAAACACTCATGCAATTTCGACCTTTTAGAAGGCTGCAACATCGGTTGTGAGCCGGCAAGATGCAGCAAACTTTTATCAGTCTCGGATTATTATTCTTACTATGGGCTTTCTTTAGAAGGCTGTAACATCGGTTGTGAGCCGGCAAGATACAACAAACTTTTATCAGCCCACAGTTTATTATATTTTTTCATTTTTCGTCATCATTTTTTTTAAAGTCAATATAGAAGAAAACTTTTTAGAAAAATTTAAGTATAAATTTGAACTAAGGCTAAAGTTTTTGCTATATACTACATAAAAATTATTGATTTAAGTTTAATCTCCAAAAGTAGCACGTATATTAATCAGGTTAAGAGCTTATGGGAGAAAAAGCGACAAATTACACACATGAGCTCTTAAGATTTCCAAATAATCCTTGTTTAGCATCCAACTCATACTTAACACTATCATTTTTCGTTCTTCCCAACCCGCGAATGCTTTAGTCCTAAATGTTTAAGGAACAACAGACTCAATCCACGCTCGGATGAGTTAAAATTTATTCTTATGTCACCCAGCAGGAAAGTCAAAATTGTGACAAAACACTTATTTTATTTTTGAAAATTTTTAAATTTTTTCATTTTTTTTTGAAATTTTGGTGGTAAAAACGGGATTACGTGAAAACAACGGCTGCAGGCACAATCAAATCGAAGATCCCCCCATACTAGAATGAAACATTGTCCTCAATGTTTTTACAAAGGGTTTCTACGCAAATCCTAAGCCGTTTATGAATTATGCTTAAAGATAAACGTTAGTCGATAAGATTTGGATATTGGATTCCCAAAATGAAGCTGAGGATTTGAAGCTCTTGTGATCGAAGGACAAAACTGTGAGCACGAGAGGCTTCAGAATCCGGGACAATCCTGGACAAAAAAACCACAAAACACAAAACACGGATAATAGGAGAGGCGAGCCTCAACACAACACACAACACTTATTAGCAAATAGAAAGAAGATAGAATGGATAAGCATGGGTTGCCACCCACGAAGCGCCTTGTTTTTGTTAACCGAGTCACAAGCTCGACTCGACCCCGAATTCATTGGTCCATGGGGGAGCAAGTGGAAGATAAAATCTCCATCGGACTTTCATTCAAGTGGTTTGGATAAACATTGAATTTCATGAAAGTTCCACTCCGATGAGATACACCCGGCATAAAAGAATGATAAATGGAGATGCCGGGGTCAAAAATGGTATCTTCATTCCCACAGGAGAGAAGATATGGTGGAGCAACTGGATACGTGAGAAATGGAAGAAAGATCCATACAATATAAGCGAAGAGAGGTTCACTTAAAAGTATGAAATCCGTATCCAGGGTGGGATGGGTGGGTAAAACATTAGGCACATGAACTCTGGGTTCTCTTGTTGGGAAAATATCCTCCACCACATCCATTGTAAGATTGCCCAGCTCGGGCTCAATCTTAAAGCAGAAATGATCATACTCCGATGGAGATATGATGTGAGCGAGTTCATCGGCGAACTCCTCATGATAAAAATCACTCCTATCGGCAGGAGGAATTGGATTGATCGAAAGATCAAAGGACCGAACGATAATCATATTGAGAAAAATCAGCATGAGTAGTGGTACTGCCACTACTCTTTTCTTCAATATGATCGTCATAGAAGGCTTCATAATCCGGAAGAGAATAATCAGAATGAGTAGTGGTACTGCCACTACTATTCTCTTCCAAATCAAAGCAGAAAGATTCGGTTAAAGAATTATCAAAGGTGTTAGTCTCCTCCAAGAAAAGGTTAAGAGATGTGGAGGAAGACTTGGTCATAACATTGGAAGATGGAGCGGGATTATCTTTTAATGCTTCGATGTTAGCAATAAGAAGATTGACATTCAACAATTTTTCACGAAGGGTATCGTCTTTTATTGTTAGAAGAATATCATTATCAATCCCTCCAACTTCTTGGATAACAATCTCCACCGCCTCTAAGCTGAGGATCTCAGCATCGGGAAGTGATGTATCGACATAATCGATGTTCTCATAAGAATCGTCATCACTCGAAGAATAATCGATGATAGTCTCAGAATGTTCTTTGAAAGCTTCAAGAGGGGTAGGATTGTTACAAAGAGGCACATCACACACGCTGTCAGGAATACCCTCGGACTCACTTGGGATTGGGACAAGGTTTTCAACACTAGACTTTATTACTTGGTCCGATTCCGTTGCCGGAATAGTGTCAAGATGCTCGTCCCCCATACTTAGAGAGTTAACGGGCTCCTTGGTTGGTAAGACGGGTGTGATTGGCAATGGTCGTACGTCATCGTCATCATCGTAGCAAATGGGAATCTTCCAATATCGATCTTTAGCCGCTTGCTCTTCCGCAATTCGCCTTTCTTCTTCCTTCTTTTGCATAATTTGACCAACCATATCACATATGGATGTCATTTGCTCCATAAGCTTGTTTTGAGAATTGAGAAACTCATTTTGAGCATTGAAAAGGCTATTTTGAACATTAGAGATTGGATGATTGACGGTATATTGCGGGGGTTGAAATTGGTCAAATCCAAGAGAATTATAATCATAGCATAAATTTACACAAGATAATATCTTCATTCATATGGTTGACATTGGAAAGTTTACGAGGACCCCCAAAAAAAAAACAAATCTTTCACAACAAGAAGTATTGTTTATGGAAAACTCGTGTGAAGTTTGTGGAAAATAATCAAAGTTTTGATTGAAACACGGTCCTGATTGTAGACAAACGGGACTTGAGGTGGACAATCATAACCATAATGAGAATCGTTTCCACATGACTCACAAGAGTATGGTACGTATTGGGTTGTGAGGATGGATGCAACGACTTGGGAATCGATAAGAAGAGTAACGGAGTTGAAATTGATTGAATGTTCCATTCAACAGTACAATAAAACAAACTCCAATCATATACAATAGAAGGTGGGCAACCACATTGTTTGGCACGTACCAAAAGACATTGTTGTTGCAAACTTTGCAAATTTTGTAGGGACTCATTAAGGTTTTTGATGTAGCATGGTTCGGATTAGATATAATCGGAATTGCGGTGGACATTTATAACCAATAGAGCACCTTTCCCACAAGACATTACAATTTTTTGTACATCGTTGACAAAATATATCGTCTAACGAATCAAACACACTCGTAACAACAATTGTGGTTTGAATAATGTGGAGGACTTTAGTGAAGAATTTACACCGGGGCCGTGTTTGACAACGAATGGCTCCCTTTGATTAAAAAATTAGTATCGTTCATCGATGACTTGGAAGTGCTGGATGTCTTGAAAAAGCTTCCTCCAAGGTCTTATTCGAATTAGATCACATTGTCGACAATATAGAAACCCCATAGAACCGGGTCTCCACAATCGAGGACAAAAAACTTCAATTTTAAGGGGTCGTTGAGACGAGTCGGGTACGGGAACCAGAATCTTGTCTTCAAGACTCCCTTTTGAACAACCACAGTCTTTAGTGTGCAAATTTCCACAAGACGAACACTCTTTAATCGCGTAAAGGGGATTCAAATGACGATCGAGTGACGCCATAAGAATTAAACAATTAAGGGTTAAGAAAAGAATTAAATGGATAAGAAGAAAAAGAAGATTATTTTTGGCTTTTCGAATTTTAAGCAACATTATATTAATAATCGGACAAAATTAGAGTTATAGACAACGTAAACAAAAATCAACTTTTTTCACGGTAGCTCTCGAAAGAGAAAAACGCGACAAAGGAAGCGAGAATGGGAGAAGCGCGAAGTTATGAAATAATCCCCTTCTCCTTTCGGGTCGTAGTTCCTCGGAACAACCCTCCTTATACCCCTCTTATAGTTTGTTTATCAATTAAAGGTGAGCCGTACCTCGCAAGTGACACAAAGGCAAGTTTTAAATCTTTTGTTCGGGAACTTATTATGATAATGCTTCAATTGAAAGCATTATATTGATGATGATTTTTATTGATAATTAAGGATAATGTTTTTATATTTTTGATTTTTTTCTTGTTTTTATTTATCTTATACTTATACTAATAAAAGAAAATGAAAAATATTTTTGTGTTTTATATTTTTATAAATAAAAGAAAATATTCACAAACGGGAAAATTAACTTCACGAGGAAGGGTCTTCAAACACTAATAGTCAAACAAACACGAAAATCGTTTCACAGCCTCCCCGGCAACGGCGCCAAAAATTGACTGATAATTAAGGATAACCTTTAATATATATAAATAAATAAATATAAATATATAATAAGGATAATCTCAAAAATCAATAAAATCAATTGTAGTAAACCAGGAAGTATCGGTTTCTCACTTCGTTATCCACAAAGTTTAAAACCGGACCCGGGTCGTTTCCCAACGAGGCGTAATTTAAAATACTGCAGTCGGTTTAAATACGATGCTTGAATGGAAAAGAATATTGGGGTTGAGCTCTAAAACTACTAATAAGTAGCAAAAAGGAAAGGGGTTGGTTTGTGTGATGTGTGGGGGGGGGGGGGGGTGGGGGGGTGTGGTGGGGGGGGGGGGGTGGGTGGGGGGGGGGGTTTTAAAACCCTAAACAAAAGCAATTTAAGAAAAACGCGGAAACGGGAATTTAAACCTAAAACTACGGGAAAGCATAAAAAGGCAAATGATTAACTTAAAATTCTACGGGAAGCATAAATAAAGCATAAGAATGAAATCCTAAGTCTACGGGAACATGTAATTAAAAGCAATTAAGGATAAAACGCGAAAACGAGAACGGGCATTAAAAACGAACGCGACTAAAAACCTAAAATATGAAAATTTTAACCTAAAGTGATTTTTTTACTTTTAACTAATCCTAAATGACTAAAAAGTAAGAATAAAAAAACTAGACTGAAAACGGAGTTGATTTGAGTTAAAAACGAGAAGAAAAGAGAACCGGGCCCGAGACCCGTTCTTTAAAAAAAACGAAACTTTGCAAAAATGACCCTACGAAAGTTTTTATATTTTTCCTAAGTGCAATATGACAAAATAAAATTTTCTAAAAAAGAAAAATATTTTTTTTGATTTTTATTTAATTTATTATAAATTAAAAAACAGTTTTAAAGAAAATAAATGATAAAAAATATCAAACGATTATGAAAAATTCAAGGAAATTGCATTATACTACAAAGATCCTAAGAAAAATTTGAAACTGAAAATTCAGCTAAAAATAAGTAGTTATTAAGCAATTAGGGGTTGTGGCTTAATGGCAGTTTGGCTTAAGGTATTTAACAAAACAAAACTCTACCGGATGAGCTATTATAGCACAGCGGTATGAGTTTGTTTGTTAGGGTGTTGGTATAAAGGGGGAGGTCCAGGGGTCGAGCCTGGGCCTCTCTCTTTTTATAAAACATTTTTTTTTTCAAAATTTTCTTTTAAAACTTAAAAAGCACACGAAAACTAGCAACTTTAAAAAAAATGCTTTTTTAGAAACTTAAAAATAAGCTGGGAAATAAGCAACGAAAAGTGGGCAGTCTAAACTTTTTTAACTAATGACTAAAAAAATAAGCTAACTGAGGGGCTTATATAGGGAAGATTAGCTATGGCAAAATGAAAATAAGCAAAGAGAGGGAGGCACTAATATCTAATAAGCATATGCTAACAAAATAAGCTAAGGGAAAAAGGACAAATAAGCACAAAATTAAGCTATTAACTAGGCAGATTACTAAGGCAGTAGGGGGCTAACTGTTAAGTCTATAAAGGAGCAAAATAAGCTAGAGGGCATGAAAACTAAGCTAAGGCAGAAGGCTAACTAACCTAGTAAGCAAAAGGGCCAAAAATAAGCTAATGAAAGAAAAAAAATAAGCTAGAAAAGGGATGGCAGAATACTACAAACTAAGGGCAAAGGAACTAAGCTAAATGTTAAAGCTATTAAGGGAAATTAAGCTAGGGAAAAAGGAAATAACAAGGCATCTAGTTTATCTAATCTAATAAGCTGCAGCATCAGAAATACGCAGGATAGAGCCAGAAAAGCACAAAAAACAAAATAAAGCCACAAGCCAAACTAGCATACCAACAGTCAAGATGGCAGAACTATAGGCTTAAAAATAATATCTATAGGGGGAACTTAGGGCTTAAGGCTACTTAGGTTTTTAGAATAGCTTAATTGGCTATCTAAAAATGGCTACAATCCTAAAATTACACACAAAATAAGCTAGGAAAGTTTATGTCAAAGAGGCTATTTAGCACCAGGGTACTCTTTTGACAGTTTTTAAAGGGCTAAAAACACACACACAAATAAGCTGTCAAATAAGCTTTACAATGAAAAAGAGGTCAAAGCATATGGAGTATGGGTCAAGTTGAGCTTATGCATAAATTTTCACAAGCTAAAAACATGATCTAACATCTGATAAATGTAATGAAAAGAGACAGTTTTTTGACACTCTAAGGCTTGACACAATTTGACAGTTTGTAAGAAAAATTGCAAGTTAACCAAAAGGACTTTAAACTTGGTTTTGACAATTAAAAAGTAGACACAAACAAGACTCAACAGACTATTTTTAAACAATTAAGCTAGAAATGTATTTTGACACAGACTTGAATAAATAGGTTTGGACACCTTTGGAAACAAACTAAAAAACAAATTTTAAAACTCAAACAGTTGAAAATTCAGATTAAAAAACTCTCAAATGTGCTTGCCAAAAAGGACCAAATGACCCAATGGGTCTTTGAGCTTAAAATGACCCACTTTGGGGGTTATGCCAAACACCCCCTTAAGTGGCAGTTTTGATGTTTTTGCTGATAGAAAAGAAAAGACCCTTATAATAAGGCTTAAGCTGACTTAAGAGCTTATAAATAAGCTTAACAAACAGAAATTTAAAGACAATTTAGTAAATGCTAGGAACTTAAAGAAAACTTTAAAGAGACAGTGAAATAAGTTGCAAGCAAATTAAAGGACAAGAATTTAAAACAACTGGAAATTTAAATGACATTAATTAAAAATGCAGTAAAAAGGTACAAAGAATTAAAAGTTTAAAAGATTAAAAAGAAAAACATTAAAATTACAATACTCTACTCCTACACACTACTCTTCATTTTCTGTCTTCTTTCTTTATATAAGCAGCCAAGGTTGTGTTTGTTGTGTTTTTCATGTGAGAGGACTCAAAGCATAATCTTAACCCTTCAATAGCCTTGGTGCCCAAACAAATTGATCCTAACCCTTGATCCACCTTGACAAATTAAACCCCCTAGGATTGCCAGCATGGTATTTAGGGTTTTGTGGGGGTGTGGGTGATGTTTTGGAGTGGGGTGAAGAGTGGGGTTGGTTTTTTTGTCTGGTGTAGCAGGCAGAACACACACAAATGGTGTGGGGGGATGTACAATGATTGGGTTTGTGTTTTAGGCGGGAACAAGAGGTATAAAAGGGTTAGGGGTGAGCAGGGTGAAGTTTTGGTGATTGGCAATTTTGACCCCTGAAAGTATTTATGTCTGTTGCAAGTAAGGTCCTTGTAGTTTGCATAGTTAGTCCTTGGGGTTGGGTTTGGGTTTGCACTGTTAGTCCTCAAAGGACTAACGGTGTAAACGGGATAAGTGTTTCAGGGCTAATAGACGTTAAAGGGAATTGAAATTTAGGCTTGTTTGCATATTGGCTCGTTTGGGCTTATGTATTAAAAAAGGATTGGGCTAAGTTATAAAAGGGGTATTGAGATTTTGGGCTTTTTATATATAAGTGGGCTGACCCGGCCCACTAGGTGGGTACGGGTGGGCCCACTTTTAGCAGTTTATATTTTCAAGCTCGGTTTTCGATGCTCTTTTCAACGCCATATCTCGGGGTTGACTTTGACTTCGTCTTGACTTCATTAAATGCTCAAACGTTGTCGAGTCGATCCGGAAATTTCCGTTTTAGCTCCGTTTTCAATCCTTTTTGAAACCTTGGCCTTAGTTTTTTGCGCTCTTTCCAAATCCGTGCTCAGTTTTGTCCGGTTTAGCTTCGTTTTTGTCCTTTAGTGAATATCCGATACCTGCATAGTAAAAACACAAAAACAAGCATATTTATGGCAATTTATGTGCGTTTTTGGTCGTTTTGGGTCGATTTATTAGGTAAAAGGTATGTATAATTACACACATACCACCTAAAAACCTTAATCTTTTTACATTCATGATTTTATGTGTATATAATGACTATATAGTTAATCACCATCTAAGGACTTATTTACTTGTAAAAATGGATTTTTACACTTGTTTATGTTTTGGTACACTTTGTCATATGTTATATGAATGTTAATATCATGTTATAATGGATATATAAGTATTGTACATAAGTGGTTTATATATATAAAGTATATATATACAAGTTACTTAAAAAGTATACATATATAAAGTTATGGACAAATGAGTATGTAAACGTATGGATCTTGTGATTCTTGGACAAACTTTAGACTAATCATGGACTAAGGACCCTAGGTGTGGAAGACATGTGATAATAAGGGTTGCAATGGACTTGTAACAAAGTGGTAAAACTAAAAAGTTATACAAACAACTTTTAAACACATTTTGAGAAAATATAAAAAAGGGTCTGTTTGAATTCGAATTTTAAGGCATATATTTTATGATTTTATAAAATACTACATATCACAAGGATCGTGGGCATGTAGAGAACTCAAAAAACCAATTTATAACGAAGGAGATACGCTAATTTTAAGTTAACGTTAATTAAACGCGTTTATAAAATAAATTTTATAAAAACAAATTACTATTCACATATAATGAAAACTAGTTTCATAGCCCGCCCGAATGGGCGGGCTAGTTTCATAATAATACTTGGTTAATTTTGAGAGTACGTACATAAATAATTAATAACGGCAAATATTATAAACACAATAATTGGAAGAAAGAAAATAAGGAAACTGTTCACGTAATTTATGTAAAAAGATAAACGAAAAATATTAAAAAAAAATATAAATGGTCATTATTCATATACGAATAATGACCACCTATCTTTTGAAACTTGGAGTCATCGATATTGAAATGCCTAAGCAAGACATAAATTACAAAAGCGTGCGTGCAGTTTCTCATGAATATGTGAATGAAGGAATTTTAGTTTGGTTATCTTTCGACTCCTTTGACCCGCCTAACTTGCCACCTATAGTTTCACTAACAAAAAGCCATTACTATATGTCAACAACTTCCTTGTGTGCCTGCAAACTAAAAAAGCGTCATATCTTGCGATAAGTGAAAGATATACTAAACCATTTGTTATTTTCTAAAGATATCTTCAGAATATAGACCCGCGGGTTTCGTGGGTGGCGAAAGAAATTACATTTTAAGTAACATAATATGTGCAAGGATAAAAATTCTGGCATCATAACATGTTTGTACCAATGTTCTTCACACTTACAAATCTTGATTGAAGTGTGCATAGTAACGTTTGTTATATTGCACATGTTTATTACAAAGTCATTAACACAAACCAAGGAAGAAAAAGAAAACAAATTACAAAACCAAATCTTTAAAGGGGACAATAGCCGAGGTCCGAGAGGAAATTTAAAATTCCATAACCAAATCAACCAAAGCACATGGCTGAACACCCAATACTAAAGATGCAAAATTCAGATCCAAACACCGTTCATTACAAAGGCCATCTAAAAAAGAGACAATCGGCATAAACATAGTAATTATAACTAACCATTGTTATAAAGTGCAAAAGAACACAAAAACATGTATTGGATTGTCAGAAGAGTAGCTATACTGCTGAGCCAATATAAATAAACATACACACTCTACAAGAAATCACAGATTGCTTGTACCCAGCTAATTACATAAAAAAGATGTGACATAACCACATACATAAATATCTTTGCTAAACTACTTCTATATGTCATAAGGCTTTATCTACAAACGTATCACTGATCTTCATACTTTAAAGAGCATCGATTTGATGAAACAAACCAATGAGGTACTGTTGAGTGGTTAGCCTTTCCTTGCCATTGTTGAGACGTATATAAACATTTCCTTTACATCTCTATTGCAGAATTTACATGTATCCAAACGGACTATATATGGGGGATAGAATGTAGAGGAATATCTGTCATGATGTTTCAATATTCATCGAATCAAATGATGATCCAAACTAGACATATTTATATACATGAAACCACAATAACAAATATAAAAGAAGAAACATAAGTAAGAAATGAACACCAAACACTCTCTTGTACTTAGCGCATACACTCTGTGTCAGTTAGCTTACATGATGACATACGTGAGTTAAGTTGAGATAGCACGTATTCGAGACTGGTCACCTCAAAGACTGATTCTGATCCTCCCATTCTCTCCTTCCAGTGATCTTTGAATCTCTTTGACCCATATTTTCTGAGAACTATAACGGCTTAGCACATGATTCCATATTCTCGTCTTTTGATCATTGATTGTAGACTTAGCAGATGGTATCGCCTTAATCAATTCTTATTACGACAAAAATTACACACCTTATTGAACATAGGAGATCGTTCTGTACTTAAAAACTTTGTCTAAAGATATTAACAATGGCTTCTAATCTTTCATTACCCTTCTGATCCATATTCTCCGATGAACAGACACCCCCCCCATACCCTAATCATTCAAAACTTTTGCACTTTCATCAAGGAATACAATATGAGGTATTCCGCTGACCTTAAAACAACCATCTAAAGTCTCTTGGGTTTTGGTAAAGCCTCTTGGGTTTTGGTATCAGAGAATGAAACAACAAGCCAAAACATCTTGGAGAAATAGCCATTAAAGGATTCCTCGTCTTCATCAGCTGAGAAGAATTCAATCTCGAAGTCACCTTTTTCACCAAGTTTATTGTATACATCTATCAGATACGGTGTGAACCTTTGACTATGAGTGCACCACGGATCCACGATGCAAAGAAATATAAGCCCACTTTTTTTCCGGTGCTAATTGCAACCTATCAATATTTGGAAAGAGACCAACTTTTAGTGAGCTGAGAGAGATAAATATTTCCACTAAAACTTGATGAGGTTAATACGTACATAGCCAGAAAGTAAGAGGTGAATGATAAAAAAACATACCCATTTCAAATTGCAAACCTATACACTTTGAAGGAATACATGTGGAAATATTTTGATTTATATAATAAAACAAAAAAGTGTTTTATACTCAATGTTATGTGTGTAGGCTGACACTTTTCAACATATAGTGCGTCAAGATATTAGTAACCATTACATAACAATAGTGTTCACCAGCCACGAAAACTCTTGTCCACTTTCAAACAATGCAAAATATTAGTAAATGTTAGAGCCTTTTGCAATTTGAAATAATATACATTCAATATAAGCAGCAAACTACTACTTAATAACCATTACATAACAGTAGTGTTAACTTTGATCACCATGATAGTTCACCATGACCTGTTATTATCTATTAAGTAACAACTTTAGATTTTCATCATACAGGCCAAAGTTGTACGTTCTCAAGTACACGAATGACATCCATAATGCTCAAACCTAACATAAACCCCGCATGCTTCGATTAAGATCAGTTTATAAAGTGGGACACATAATAGCAAATATACTAAGCAATTTCACCGACACATAACAGAGACTACATATAACATATCGTAATTAACTGTAAGCGTTATAAAAACTTACCTTTGTAGAATAGTAATTGCCCACTTGCTTATTCTCAGCGTTAAACCTGACACCCTTTGCAATCATAGAATTGCCACCACCACACCAGATATTGTACGACATCTCAAACCTGGAAATTATCCAAAAGAAACAGATACTGAACCTTTAATTCCTTAATGTCTGATTCAGTTTCGTAATTTAAGGTTACTGTCTAGCAAGACTATCAACAAAGATTACCTTATGACTAAGATACCCTGATCTTTTTTTTTTGCTCTCTCCCGCAAATGTTACCCATTGAACTTGTTCAGACCACCCTCTAAACAATTAAAGATGTTTATGATACCATAACAGCAAGCCCGTGGTTGCATGTATTAAGACAAGTGTAATTAAAAGGAAACATGACAAACCTTTTTTGGCTCCAATTCCTGGGGTAGTAGAAATTGTCGGCCTCTAGCGAGCTTGCAAAAGTTTGAATGCCAGAAAATAAAATAGTGTCATTATTTCACTCTTACAACCTATTTTTGGCATTTCATCGAACACTTAATGTGCATAAACTCATAATCTATTACCAGAACATGTATCACCTTAAATAGATCCAAACACCCATTACACAATCACTTTAATATTGACAACTTAAACCTTCATCAAAAAATAAACAAAAAATAATCAAAACGTTGCCTAAAAACACAATAAAATTCAAAAATTCAAAATCTTTAACAGAGTATAATACTTACCTGTAAAAATTTCCCCATGACCTTGAAGAATACCAGTTGAATTATATTTTCGTAAACGGCCAAAAACGGGTTAACAAATCGATTGTTTTTGTTACAACACCTACCATGCTTGAGATGTTCCTGTTGGTGATAAATATTGTAAAGTGTTATTGATCTTGCACATCCACATATTTAGGTTTTTGAAATTGATTCGATTAATATCTCATAATATTGGGGATTTTAATTGATTTGTGATTTGGTTGATTTGAAATCCAAAGTGTAAACGTGGCATCGAATAATCCAGAAAACTTGTTAATTTTGTGATGATAAGTTAGGAAGGTTTGATTTCAATTGGAGAGATATTTGAAGATTTGTAACTGAAGAATGTCAGCGGCGGTATTGTAGCAAAGTTTGATGGCTGTTTATTAATTGTCAAAAATACCCTCATCTTTAACACTATCATTGCCTAGTCACCAAAATGTTCCAAAAATGCCCTTTGAGTCATCATTTCCAGTCACCATTAACATGCTTAGTCACATGGTCCAGTCAGCATGAAATATTTCATGTCTTGCCCCATATATAGGTAGAAATTAAATAGTAATAGTGATTAGTAGTACTAGTTTAGCAAATGTTGCAAATAATATTGCACATGGATTCTGTAAGGAAACGTGACTTTTAATAAGAGTAAAGTGCAAAATAACATCTTTGGGGCCTGCCATAAAATTCGTTTGATATTCTTGGTCTTGGCCCAACCTGTCTACATACCATCCACTCCGTTATAAAAATGAGCTAACATACATTTCCATGAGGATGAACAGAACGCAAATGTTGTTTGTCAGTTAAGGGAAAAAAGTTCGTTGGTACGCTACACAGTGAGATAATGAGAGACTGACTGTTGGCAAGTCACTGGATTTATTTTGCACTTCCCCCATTATAAATAAGCGAGATATTTAGTATGATAATATTACTTATTTTTAAGTGTTTTCATTTTAATCAAACATGTTTTCAGCTTTATATATAAGAAAAAGGCTCATGTGTTATATTGCTAACCAAAAGTCTGATATAACAAAAGTAGTTACGATAGTCATACAACTACTTAGGAATCAAATAAAACAAATCTTAAAAATGAGAAAAAAGATGTTGAAATAACTATAAGACACATAAGAAGATACATTGATGAAATTAAATGCATCACTAATCTCTTAAATGCGTCATATATATATTTTTTAACTAAAAGTTAGATACATAATACATATATTTTGATGCATTTAATCCAAGTTTATGCGAATCAAGTAGACGTTGCCCAAAAACATATCAAGTATTTATACCTTACACATACGAGACACTTGGCAAATTCTTTCATGGTTGCCCACTAGCCAAGTTGTCTGGGGTGAGTTTTGAAAAAAGATGTTCCTAAACTTAGGGTTGCATTTTGGGTTTGAATTTTGAGCCAGTTTTGGAATTATCCCTAATAAAATTCAAGCAACATGAAAAGAAGATATTTGTACTTCACATCGATGGCTCATAAAGTTCTTTGTTTCTTTGTAACTTTATTGTTATTATACAATATAATTAAACATCAAGAACGTTGCCCCGAGGCATCAATAAATGCATTTATGGCTATGTTGGGTACCCGGCCCGGTTCTTTTCGTTATCACTCCGTCTCTGTCACGTGTTTGATCAACCCATATTCGTCATCACTCTCTTTGACACACGTGTTTGTTTAACCCATCTTCATCATCCTCTCATACACAAAACCTCTCCACACACACAATTGTGATTCATCAAACCCGCAAGCCGGAGTTAAAAATTAGCGGCAACCACTGATTTACGCCATCAAAATCAAGATCGAAGTGAATCAAACCCACATAAATTTGATACGTATTGATTCAAAAACAAGGTATTACAAAAAATCTAAAGTTGGGATTTTATGCTTAATTGCATGATGGAGGAGTTTATTC
>BQNB010009051.1:0-70000 GCA_026074375.1 Tanacetum coccineum
GTATCATATAACATAAGAAGAAATAATTAAGGTCAAAGTTGAAGAAAAAAGACTTTAAAAAGTCAAAAATGGACACTTAATATGGGACGGAGGGAGTAGTTTATTTTTTTATATGGGCTTATGTGTTGGGCCTCATGTCGCGAGTATTTTTTTATCTGAATAAGTCAATATTTTTGTAGATTTTTTTTCTATTTTATGCCGAGCGATTTTTTTTACATTGCCTAAAAAAAAATTTGCCAAATGGGCCGGCCCAAATTGGGAGCCCATTGGGACAGTTACTGTAGCGGAGCTGCCAAAAACGGCAGCGTTTTAACCGCTTTATAATATATATATATAATTTGACAGTTATTTGTTCATTTTTAACCATAACTAATTTTGTTTGTGTTATATGATACTAAAAGTAAAACATATAAATGAATTGGTTTTAAGTGTATTTTCAGTGATATAATTTTCTTTAAGTATTATAATACAAAATAAATATTATTAAAATCAAAAGTGAACCAATTTGACTTTAAAAAGTCAAAGTAAACAATTATTATAGAACGGAGGAAGTAATACACAAATACATTTTTTTACCGCTATTTGTAAAACTTTTTGTAAATTACAGTATTTAATTTTTCACTTTAAAAATTGTAACCATAAAAAGATAAAAGTTATAAATACATTCTCACTTAAAAGAATTTAAAGTAAAGTCCAAAATATTTCTTCTTGGTTTGACAAAAGAACACCTCACATCCTTGGCCAGAAATTGGTACAAAACCATATTAGATGGATTAAGTTAGTCGGCCCAAGCCTGATTTGTAAGCTTATGGCTCATTAGGGTTAATGATATTATGTCTTTGTAATCTATAAATAGTGGTTAATAATAAAGTTACACTTATAGGTTTCAGAGTTGAGATCAATGAAGATCCAATATTTATCAAAGATCCAATGGACCATAGCCACATATTTTTTATTAAATTAAAAAAAACTCACTTTTCACCTCTTTTTAAAATTAAAATATCTTGCAAACGGTAAATCGTTAAACGATAAAAAATACACCACCGCGACGAGAATTAAATTATCTTTCTAACGAGGGGCCTTTTGATATAATTTTGACGGATTTTTTTTTCGATTTTTTTAGTCACGTCCGAAAAAAATCACATATGATAAGTGATTTCACAAAATCACATGTGATTTCACAAAATCACATGTGATTTTGTAAAATAAAAATGTGTGATTTTGTAAAATAAAAATCACATGTGATTTTCATGTGATTTTCATGTGATCTTTCTAGACGTGACTAAAAAATAAAATAAATAAAAAAAGTTTGTCGAAAGTATATCAAAGTGCCCCTCGTTAGAAAGATGATTTAATTCTCGTTGCAATGGTATGTTTCATTTTACATAACGATTAACGGTTTGTGAGATATTTAATTTTAAAAAAAGAGGTGAAAAATGAGTTTTATTTAATTTGATGAAAAAATGGATGATTGAGATGGAATCTTGGGATCTATGATAAAAAATTGATCTTTATTGAACTTTTGCCGTAAGTTTCATTATCTAGCATGATATCGGAGGAGCGAGTATGATCCTCAAACCTGGGTGGCTACGTTGAGCCGCGTCATCTATGCCACCTCGTCAAAACCTTAGCCGTCACCACCATTATTATCTTCTCTTTATAAAAAAAAACTTTATTCTATCGATCCTTCCTTCTATATCATACCATATGTGTAGCTAAAAACAGATCCAATCAAAATAAAATTTTAAAAAGATTTGTTGGATGGTGTAAATAGTAAAAGTAAATATGGAAGAAGAAACGATGATGGTCAATTGGGATGATCTGTTGAATGTTGGTGATATGGATAATTTATTACTATTTGATAATCCAATTATTCCGAATAATAATAATCATTCTCATCAAAGAGGGTTGGATGATATCGAACAGTTTCTTTTGAAGGACGATCATCATCATCATCTATTGAATGAGGATGATGTTATTGTGGATGATGGCGGATCTTGTTTTGTTTTTTAGTTATCAAGTTTACTTTTCTTTTTATTAAAATAATAATAATAATAATACTGTTTTTTTTTCAGATAGAGAATACTTTGATATTTTGGTTTATCTTGATCCGAGATACTTTAGTTTATTCCGTATAAAAAAAGGATACTTTTGGGTTATCCGCAAAAAATGATACTTTGGGTTATCTCGTATGAAAAAATAAAGGATACTTTGGGTTATCCCGTATAAAAAATATACTTTTGTTTATCCAGGTTTATCGGTTCGTGACTTTCAAGTTTGAAGATTTCTTTGACGGATTTCTTTAACAACTAACTGTGTTTGTGTGAGATGCATTTGTTGCTACTTGTACTGCAAATTAGTTTTTAATTAGCTTTAATGTTTCGTGTTTTCTTTTTCAGTCCCGAGATCGTCGCTCGAACTGTGAAGGAGTATTAGATGGATTAAGTTAGTCGTTCCAAACCCGGTCTGTGGGCCCTAGGCCCATAAGGATTAAGGGTATCATGTTTTTGTAATCTATAAATATTGCTTAATAATAAAGTTACACATACGGGGTTTCATTGTCTAACAAACCATTCATCCATTAGTAAAAGTCTCCACCATACATCTTTGAGGACGAGCGGTGCAATTTTTTCCATTGAAATGCTAATGTGTGTCTAACAAGAAAGGTATTTTCATCATTTCACTATTAAATGAAAGGGTATTGTTGTCAATTTTTCGACCATTCATATAAAAACCTTGTGCAAAATACATCATTTTACAAGCAAAAAGACGGGAATACCATTTCTGTTAGACACACGTTAGCATATAACGGAAAAAATTGTGCGTCGTTCATCTTTAGAGAGATATATGATGACTGACTTTTACTAACGGAGAGATGGTTTTGTACCAACTTTTGAGCCAAAGATGTGAGATGTTTTTTTTACAAACTACATGAATATATTTTAGACTTTTCTTAAAAAATTAAATGATGTTTAAGAAGTTATTTGCTCACTATTCTCGTACAATATGATGTAATTATATAAACATACAAAAGGCATGATGTCCGACCCGCAAAGCGCCGGGTCGACCCGACCCGGAACACACCCGTCCGACCCGGAAACCGCCCTCACACAACCCGCCCCGTTTACCCGACCCGCAACCCGTTCGTACGACCTGAAAACCCACCCGTAACCCGCCGGTATTTACGAAATATCCCATCGGGTATTTACGAAATATCCCATCGGGTATTTACGAAATACCCCCTCACACTATGTGTCAAATTACGAAAACTACCCATATTTAAAAAAAATTACAAAATACCCCCTCCCCCATTAACGGCTGTTAAGTAACGATCGTTAGTTTAATTTTTTTTACAATTAAAAAATACCCTCATTTAAAAAAAATACAAAATACCCCCTCCCCTCACTAACGGCTGTTAAGTAACGACGGTTAAATTTTTTTTGCAATTTAAAAAATACCCCCATTTTAAAAAATTTACAAAATACCCCCCCTAACAGTTGTTAAGTAACGACCGTTAGTTTATTTTTTTTTTACAATTTGCAAAAATAGTCCTTGGGGTCGGTCGTTACTTAACGACCGTTAACTTAAATTTTTTTGGCAATTAAAAAAAATAACCTTTTGGGTGTTTTAATACAAGAGCAATTCATCAGAGATTTTAATGCAATAAACCCTGTCAATACTACACCCAACTCGACATCAACAACAACGACGAACGCCAAACACCATAATAACACTGAAATATTGCAACGACAATGGAAATCACTATCGGATCCACTTCCGCCAACCTAAAACGACACCCGCTAATCGTCCTGCAGCGAAGAGCGGGCCTACCTCCTCGTTTCATTACATTAAGTGTATATATCATTTATACACTTAACTCACTCAACAATCTTCTATCTATCTATATTTATCTATATATATAATACTAAAAGATTCAGTCCTCTAATTTAATGTGGAGGTCTCTATAATGCGGAGCTTTAATGACTTTAATTTTTATTTACCTGCCAACGAGTTTCATGGAGTTCCATGCATTAATATACTATAAATCTAATTCACTTAATTGTGTTTCATCGCTATCTTTTCTTATTACCTCTCTTATATGGGTTTAGCGTCTTTTCATAAAAAGAAAGTCTTAATATTTTATAGGCAAAAAACGATCGCCCATAAGTAAGAAATTATGAATTGAAAATGTTGTTTGATATTAACATATGAAAGAAAAAGTACAGCCCATAGTAATTAGACATTTTATTGAAACACTTTAACGGTTAAAATTTAATGCACGGTATAACAAACTTTGTCAATGTATACATTTTCTCAAAACAACCCATTTAAAAGGTGAAACAGCCTATTTAAAAGGCCTTTAAAAGACGTTTTGATCAAATATTATATGTATATGGTTTTTCACTATATATGGTCACTACAACCCATTTCACATCTAACATTAAAAAAGATATATTCTTTCATGCCTAAGATCGATAATGGTATTTACAGTTTGTGGTTTAGGTGGTTCCTGTTTGGTGGTTTAAGTAGTGTTGTCGGTTGGTGGTGTCGTTTGGTTGGCGGTTAATTTGACGATATGTGCTGCTAAGTTTTGTTGTTTCGGTGATGTTAAGTTTTGTTGTTTGGATGTGACCGGTGCTTGTGTGTGTATGTGTTTTTTGTTTAGCATTTTTGTGGTGTTGGTGGTTTCCATCTTTCGCATATAAGTGTATAATGTTATATGCTCGTAACATTTTTTAGTTTGCAAGGTTTTTTGAGACCGCATCTGTTGTAGTCATATATGTTGCGGCTAGATCTATTTTTTTACAGGTTGCTTTATACAGCCATTGGTTTGCTGTGAGGCTCCAAATAAATTTGTTACATTATTAACATTTAAGTAATCTGAAAACTGGGTTTGTTACATTCGTTATTTAATATAACCTGATGTGATGTTCTTTGAAACCTACGATCCTACCTAAAGGCATAGTAGCAAAAGATAAGAAATAAAAAGAGAAACATATACAGTATTTACTTAGAAAATGATTAAAAAGTGATGTTATTACATAAAAAACACCTTTTTATCTGCACCTTACAACACGCCAGACTTCACTTTCTACCAAAACTCACACCATTATGCAACTGAAAATTGAACCACCGAAAAAAGTACTTCGAAAAAGATTATCGCCAAAAAATATAATCACACGGGTACCCGCCGCCGCAATGCGCGGGTACCCGTCTAGTTACATAATAATTGCTAAAAACTATTCATATTCATTCTCATAAGTTTCATGAAACATTAATGAGAAAGTATAAATACTAGCTGCAACAACAACAAAAAGCCACCAACAACTATCTTTTTCTGACAAACTTCAATATCATCTTCTTTGCATCCAACCGGGTTCATCTACTCTCTCTACCATTGTTTAGTTTTTGTTTAATTCTTATTTCGACTTACAGTTTTTTTTATATGCGTGTTGATTGTTGATGTGTTATGGAGCATGTTGCGACAACAGGTGAGTTTACAATCTTAAATTGATATGATTTTTTGTATGTGATGAAAGGTGAACATCGGAGAAAAGAAAATTTATGAATACTTAAGAAGATGATTTTTCATAGAGATTAAAAGATGGATGAAGACATATTTATTGATCTCGAAATATTAAAGAAACGTTTTTCTCAAAAGATCTATTATTTTTACTACGTAAGTTTTTCATGCGTTTGTCTACTTCTTTCTTTTTATCATTGTTTGTTTGATGTTGGTTATATTTTTGTTTAGTGTTCTTTTTTTTGGATGGTTAATAGTGTTTTATTTGTAGTTTATGTGACGTTTATAGTGGTTGATGACGGTGTAACTTGAAGATACGGGATAACAAAACTACATGGTAACAAAGTTAGAGGATTCAAATTTGTAACAAAATTTTATCTTTTGGTTTAGTTAAACAAATTTAGTAATGCAAGTGTTATGTGTTATGTTTGAACAAACATTCTATATTTTTCTTTTGTATGTAATTTTATGTTTCTATGTAATTTTATGCAATAAAAGCAGTGTTGCAAAAATCGGCCTAGGTGGCTGATGTGGTCGTTGTGTGATAACGCCTTAATTATACATATTTTTTGCGGCGTTATTTATATATATTTTTATCATTTCTCATGAACTCTCGATACTTAATAGCGTGAATTATGTGCAGGTTCACCTGAAGTCATCCCGAGCTCAAAAAGAACAAAGTTCAAGTGTTTATAGTTATTGGAAAGAAAAATAGAAGAAAAGAAAGGACAAAGACCTCAAGTACGCCGCACAAATATTTTATGCCCCACACTTATTATCAAGTTTAGAAAATTAAAGACTATTAAATGAAGATCGCATTTACTCACCAAGTACGTCGCGCAAACTTCTTTGTGTGTCGCACTTCCTGTGGAAGTTAAGAAGAAGAACAAATGGAATTAAATGTAACCCGCATTAACACCCCAAGTACGCCGCACAAAATTCCTTGTGCGTCGCACTTTGACCCCAAATTCAGCCTATAAATAGAGGACAATTTTAGAGCATTTCATATCAACTCTTCTATCAAGAATCATTCCTCTCATCTCACACCAACAAATCTATCTTCAAAACATCTTGAAGATAGAAGATCAAACCACGAAGAACGAAAAAGAACATCATAGAATTTAGAAGAAATAAAAGTTTTTACTAAGATTCTATACTTGTATCAAGTAGAGTTTGATCCATATTCTTACCCGGATATAGTATGTTTCTTGTTTATCTACTTAATTTTGTTATGAACTTCTTAGCCATGAGAAGCTATATCTTTCATGACTACTCGGTGAAAATAATATAATGGATAAGCGTTTGGCATAATTACAATCTTGTTAATCTTAAGCTTACATTAAAATCCTATCGTGTCTAATCTTATCAACTTTGATTATATACTTACACCAGTATAGGTCGAAAGACCCGTTATGAACTATATAGTTTTATAGATTTGTCTTTGATCTTTATCGTTTGTAACAAGAAATCCACTTACGTTATTTGATAAACAAAATAGGTTTGATATAATAGTAACTGGATTATTTGAGTGACACATTTGATCGAGTTAACTAAATATAAGTCTTGTAACACCCCCAAAATCAGGTAGCAGCGGAATGGTAACAATGGGGTGCTACTTCAAAGTACAACAATCAAGGTATGTACTTTAGTTATGTCAAACACTTGTGTCTAGTACGGACTAACTCTTTTTATTAAATTAAAGTCTACAGAATAGAGATCGTTAAACTATACACCACTTGCTTATGACAAGTTCATCATGCTACCAACTATCCTTCGAATCGTCTACGCTCACTCACTCCGCCCCTACTCAAGACTCCGTTAATTACACGTTCTCTCTTGTATTGTAAATCTCACTCAGCGCGTGTATCGCTTGTTGGAGTCAACCGTGAATATTCAAAATGAGGATTCACGACTAAAATCCCTAGACCTGTTGCTAGGGCTCCCTGCTCTCTCTCATTAACTCAATCCTCTAGACTTCCCCACCCTCTCTATACTCGTCACACTCTCCGCTCCACCGCGGCGTCATCTCTTCCTACATATTCTTCCCTCTGAAGCTTTCTCTCCGTCACGTAGATAGTGTCACACCCCTCGCGCTATAGTCAGTTCACCAAGAGTCCTGTACTCAAATTCTATCTCCATAGCACTTGATCTCGACCTCTCACTATATGAGATCCATCGTTGAGCTGTTGCTAACATCGTATATCTATCTTTACCCAGATCGTTCAGCTATATTGATCACTAGTGACGCACGCCGCAGTATATCCACTAACCTCATACTGTAAGAGTTCTCTCGGCATACTCCGACTCGATCAACACCATCGCATCGAGGTAAGTCTCGCAGGTCCGCCGTACAAGCCTCTTCAGGCGCGACCACCCACTCACTACTGAGACTTATCTCTTCCTCCTGATCCCTCGCCGATGTGCACCTCGCTCTGATCACTCCTTGTACTCTCCTCTCCATCTCCCCTTCTTTTACCGCTCTAAGCATATCAGTTCTCGTCATCTATTTCTTATCCCTCACTCTAACAGAGATCAAACCTACCCGCACCCTAACTCTCTCAAGTACTCTCATCCCTACACCCTAAACAGAGGTTCGCGCCTGTTTTTCCCAGCGATACATGCCACGATGCAGATCTCTTAGATTAGCGTAAAGCCTAGAGCAGAAGGTTAGATAAGAATACTTAGTCTAACACGCACGCAGATGGATACGACCAAGACCAATAACGATCGAATACGCTCGGCCTCCTCTGCCTCACACTTTACAGGTATTCCAGTCAAATCCAGTTCTCCCAACTCATAGACATCTATCTAATGAAGGAACTCTCATGCTAGAGAGAGAGAGTAGTTCGTGCTATGAGCGGCTCTGATAACAGCTGTGATGAAGAGCTGCACCTCACTCAATAGCCACCTAGCTAGATGAGACGTATTATGATAGTCACTGACAGATCATATATTCGCATAGACCGTGTCACCTGACACTCGTACACTACCACACCGCTAAAATGTCTCCATAGACTGAGAGGATCGCAATAGTCAGACTTGCTGTTCGCTCTTGGAGTCAATACGTATGCTGAAGCGGCAGGTCTATATGTGAGTGTCTCGGACTGTGTGTCTCTCAATATCCTCGTTCAGACTGCTCTATCTCTCAGCCTACCCGCTATTGATCCTTCTCCCCTTGTAGTCTGCATGAGTCCAGTAAGCGACAACTCACGAGTATACTCAAGTATGTTAGTCCATCTTACTGAACAGCATGATCACTCTCTCTGAGTCTCAGCCACTGAGTCTACTGTCTAGATAACATCTATTTGTGTTGTAAGAGCACCATTTGTTCCATGAAGTATTTCGAATCACGAACTCTTGGATTTGGACAATTCCTAGCATAATGTCCTTTTCCACTGCAGTTGTAATAGTTGAAGTATTTCCTGAAGACGAAGTTCGAAGAGTCCTTTGAACATTTCCGATCTCATTTTGAGCATTAGATCCTTCAACAACTTTCTCTTGAACATAAGCTCGTCTAGTATTTCTTCCAGTATTACTAGAGTTCCTGCTTTGAATATTCACCATATCTCCTTGAATAATTGCTTGGTTTCTGGTGTTGGAGGAAGTACGAAGACGATTATTTGTTGGATTAGAGAAATTTTGAGTAATGGCTCGAGCAAGTAACAACATTGCAGAGGCTAAGGGATCTTTAGAATTGGTTTGAACATCATCCTGCTGGTACTCATCGTCATATCAACCACAGATGTAGGGTGTGTAACATAATAAGAAGAGGTATTTCTGGAAGATGAACCCGTGTGTGCTACTAGAGCCAAAGGATCATGAGACTTTTCTAACTTCTTTGCCCATGATGCATTAACTAGTTTCTTGAATTGCTGAAGGTAATCAAAGAGATCATCAAGCGAATCCACTGTTAAACGTTTATCAAACTAAATAACTGCCAAAATACTACTAGAAAGCTCAAAAATCTCAACAGAATTCACCGAATTGTATCTTGAGGTTCTCGAACGTATAAAAAACTCACAAATCGAATCACTCTAATTCTCTGATGGCGTATGATACCACCTGTTAGGTCTTGATTATCTTGAATCATACATGATCATCAATGAAAGCTTAGAGATAATAGTAGAGGAAGGCAAGTATTTAAATATTAAATGATATAAAATGGAGGAAAAAATAGAAAAGATTATTACAAGGCTTAACCTCCTAATGGTGATTAAGAGGGGTATTTATAGGAGAAGGAAGGAAGCTTCCCTTCCTTTATTTTTCTAATGTTTAACTTCTAGTCCCTAGACTTTGGTAATTATGCTATTTCTTACTTTTAGCATAACAAACCTTATTACAAGCTACATTATTCTTAACAAAATAAAGACTAATGACTAAATATACTAAAACTACATAATCGACACTTTTCTTGAACCTAACAGATACGCTGTATCTTCCTTGATGGATATGGCGTATAGGTTGTTAGAACAGTGCTCTTCATGATTTCTTCGTTTGAGCTCCAAAATGCGTGCCTTTTGATTAACTTTCACTCTTTGCTCGATAATTACTGCAAATCATAAATATAACCAATTAAATACCAATTCATACATAAATAATGTAAATCGAGCAATTTAGCTGGGATAAATGATGCTATAAAATAGACGTTATTTGATGTTATCAAATATCTCCCCACTTGAATCCTACTTGTCCTCAAGTAGACTTTAGAAAACTTATGAAAACGTATCTCAAACCAAGGTTTAAAATTTTTCCTTTAAGCATTTTTTTCGTTTAATTACTAGCACACAACCAAACACCTCACAAAACAGGAAAATGAAAAAACTAAAATTACTCAACTAATCTATGTGGTAACATTTAAGTAATTCGCTCAATTGCTCGGCCGTGACGAGTATTCTATCATAAGCTTGGCAAGGATATACATCTCCACCACTAAAGCTAAGGAGTAACAAGTCTGAAAAGGTAAATTGGGTTAAGGTTTAAGGGTTGATCATTCTTTCTAATCTCTATCGATACCAATATTCCAGTAAAGGCGACAAAACCATAAATGCATGCCCAAATCCATGACCACAACACTTGTGATTTCTCAATCCTTAACTCGAATAGGCTAAAGAATAGGACTAGTAATCTTCACCGATAGTAGTAAACCAACAAGGGAGACAAATCTATATATACACATTCAAATCCATAAATGAGACACATAAAATTGCTTACTCCCTCATTAGAATAAAACCAAAGGTTAGGATGAAGAATAATATATGGTATGGAATAAGTAATCCTTTACCAATAGTAATACACCAACAAGGGAGACAAAACCACATATACACATTCAAATCGATAAATGAGATACATGTGATTGCTCACTCCCTCATTCGAGCAAACCAAAGGTTATGGATTAGGTGTGGGAAATATATAATTGGTGTTAAATAAAAAGAACAAAACAAATAGATTAAGTCCGAACAAATAAGAAACAATGTAGCTAGCTACTTTCCGACCATGCCCATGAAAAAGACAAAAAATTATAGACTAACTCACACTTTAACACGAAAACTCACGCTTTGGTAGACACGAATTAGACTCATAGATGTATTGATCAAAGATCAATAAAAACAACCTATTTGGCGTTCCCATAACGGCCAACTCCCAATTATCCATAATATACATACTATACAACAATAGTGGCGATATCTACCACTTGATACAAAAAATACACTTAGTTGGTTTATACTGCGAGCAACTAAAAATAATATACAACATAACTTTACGTCGTTGGTTTATAGCACGTACCAACGAATAATCGATCATCATAAATAATTGAATCGGTTAAGTTTAGACGAACCGATTATCTCACAAACTTCTCCATTCTTTTTCTCTCCTTTTGTATTTTTTCTGTTTTTCTATTTTTTTAAACATAACTACTAGAAAACGAAATTTGGGTTTAAAATTTCACCACTTCACGAATACGATAAATCTGGATTCTATTTCTGATCATACTAGTGAAAGCAGTGAACACACGAAAAATAAAAGACAACTGCTACTTTCACATTCCCATTGCATTGTGCAATTTCCTGACCTAACCATAGATAGAAAATACGCACACGAACACATGAAATACATACTTTACACAAAAGCAACTAGCAACCGAATAAGGACTCAAATCTACAGGGTAGACTAAGGTGTAAAGGTGTAATGAAACAAATATTTGGTGGTGTAACAAAATAAAATGAATGGCTCAGCAGGTTTTTCTAAGGGTATCTTACTCTAAAGATAAGAGTAAACAAAAGGGCTTATAAGGGGGTTAACTAACCAGTCTAATTAGTTAATATCACAATATGTATAGGTTTTTTGGTGTAATCCTAGAAATTTACCAGTTTAGAAAGGTCACTCCATCTATTTAAAATAGTGCTATATTATTGTGGTCTCGAATAGTATACCAAGCCAAGTTCTAAATTTTACTACAGTCACCGGCACACTCATATTTTTGTGAAATTTGGGTAAAAATTAGGAAATGGAATAGGCTAAATCCTCATAATATGGAATTAAGGGTCATGTGTGTGGGTCATGTAACTAATAATTTCACAAAAGTATGCTAAATTTTTAAATTTAAGCATAAATTAGTCATATTAATGTGAAAATATGGACAAGTAAGCATTCTAATTCTTCTCCCTCCACTTGAGATATACAACGACCTCGTTGTATAAATATAACATCTAACAGGAAATTAAAGAATTAAAACAGAAAACTCCCCTGAGATTTACTCGGTATGATCCCTCATATTGCGTATATAAGCAAGGATGTGTGTTATAAATGTGTCTGAATACCAGCATGACTACAATACATATAGTATTCCCAAAAATAAGCACACCAAATTCTTTCATCACATTCAGTAGGTTCATGTATTAGCTATAAGAAAACAAGTGCAATTCTATCTCCGAATAATTGTTGGTTAGAAAACATAAACTAAAAACTAAAACTGTACAAGAAGTCGATACGTCGTATCCATGTTTCAGGATACGCCATATTAAGACATGTATTAAAAATCCTAAGTACGGGTCAGAGGTCGAATACACCGTATCGACAAGTCTGACAATAAAGTTTTTAAGTGCAGAAAAATAAAATAGATAACGTCCAGGTGGGGTCAATATGCCATATCCATAGAGTTTGGATACATTGTATCGACTACCTGGGAAGACAGACTCGATAACAAAAAGTAAAATACATTCTGGGTTATCTCATGGCAAGCACTTTTGTTTACGAAAGTCTTTAAGTTAGACTTTCTTCCAGCTTTACTCCATGTTATGTACGCTCACGTGTCCACGTGTGAGCCATTCAACTATCTTCCCTATGTATTCGGGTCCCAAATCCAAGACTCCTTTGTAGAAACTTTTAAGCTTTTGATATGGGTGCAAAATTTCATTCAGCTTGTCACGAGCACTCGCCTTTAGTAATGGCCGAATCTTGTTGCATTGCTTGTTAGTGAGGTGTTTAAACCTCGGATGTGAACATGCCATTTGGTAAGTGACATTATCATTACCATTATGAATGGTAAACAACCCATTGAACCGTCTTGCTTCAACATTCGAAGCCTTACAAAACGATTTTCCATCAATAACTTCTCTTATGTCTTGATCTCGGCAAGCATCCATATTTTCTACAACTACAAAGTCAGTCACAACAGAAAAGTTTCCTACAAAAATAGGTACATTCATAAAAGCTCCAACAACATTTTTCCCACGATACTCAATTTTTCTTTCATTATTGAATTATAGAATCTTTTAGACATAACATTGATTGATAAAATTAGGAAAAAAAATTAGCATTGACATGTTCAAAACCTATCATGCATGAAAACTGAAAGTGATGAAGTGTAATTTTATACACTTTTTTGGGGTCATTTAACCCCCTAAATCGTGCAAATATGCCAAGATTATGTGCTTAATTGTTTGTTTTTGTGTTTTTAGCACTTGGATGGCATTTGAAGGAAATACACATGACTTAGGCTCAATTTGGGAAGAAACGGGACAAGATTGTAACTTTACACGATGAAGGCTTGAAGAATCTTTTACATACTATGGAGACGGCGTCAGGATTTCATGCGATGCCGTCGGGACTTCAAATCGACGGCCTCAGAACGTAGCCGACTTAAAGAAACCCTAGAAGATTCGGCGTCACAAGATAAAGATGACTATTCAACTTGTGTGCGAAGTACCATATATTGTTTTGATCATAACTCCTTCATACCAACTCGGAAACTGACGATTCAACAGCCCACGCGATCACAATGAGAATATCTACGACTTGGTGAAAAATGATGGCGCAACAACATCGAGATTTTCCTGACGACGTCAGGATGTACGAATTAGTAACAGATTGTTGGTCCGTTATCCTTTAATCAGTAACAAATTGTTGGTGCGTTATCCTCTTTATGTTGTGTCTATAATGGCAATGATGAATGGAAGTGGGCTATAGCTTTGCTAGGATACCTCTGTCGTACGCAGCCGTGATAGCCCCGTCTGAGCCAAATATACGAGAAACGTCTTTCATTTTTATTGTTAGCCGTTCTTTTCCTGTCTTAAAGCTCAAATGTTATTCTAAAAAAGCGATGTTGAGCGGAAGTATGCTATCACTTGGCTTGGCTATCTCTGTTATACGCGGCCTTGATAGACCATGTCCTAAAACTTCCATCTAAGCCACAAAAACATTGAGTGTATATGAATATCCATATCTTGGTGGGGCGTCCTACTATGGTCGTAGCCATGACAGGCATGTCCTCTTTAATCTATAGCTAGCCTGTTTGAGCCTCCTATAGAGTAAGATTGAAGTTTCTTATATCTCGCGCCTTTTAACTCAGAGCATTATCCATCTTCTTTGTCGAGCCGTTGTTCGATCTGTTATGGGTGTTGTTAGCCTATTTGGGCTACTTTCATTATATACAATAAGCATAAAAGACCCACTCCTATTAGTTCAGTTTTGTATAACGTAGACTGTAATACGGGCGATGATGATAATTTTCTGTTTACTCTGTGTGGCTCAATGAGACTCGTATCTTGTCTTGGCAGTCACACAGAGAGTGTGCTTGTAGCCATGGCTGACGATTGGTACCGCTACAGAATTGGTAAACTTGAGCCTTATTTGTTCTCTCCGACCAAATACAGTCTGGTATAACTTCCGTCGAGCATATACGGAAGTTATACATGGCGGAAGTAAACTCGAGCCTTATTTGTTCTTCCAGTTTGGGGCTGGTGTTGGTTGAGGATTATGACACCCTTAAATTCGCTCTTGCTGCAGAGGGTGGACGGATAGTCGAGTGCGAGAATGTCGTACGGCTTATTAGTTTAAAATGAAGCTGCAAAAAGTAAGCTGACAAAACATGAGTCCAAAATCAAGTAAGCCATATGCCGGCTACATAAGCCGAAACAATCACCCCTTATCTTTGTTTATAATGCTGATGTTCGGCAAAGATAAGATTATTCACACCTTGGTGTGGCGAACTGCTGCGGTTGCAGCCATGACGAGTGTATTCAATTTGTTCATTTCTTCAATTGTCTGAGACAGATATAAAATGACATGCTGCTTATTATGTGTTTTGCTGGCTGCTTGGTTTATTTATTTAAACAACAAGCAATCATTGGGAAAAAATGTACTTTGGCTGGGTATGGTTGTGATGATGTGGTGGTATGTGTTTTGTGACGCACACGAACCCCAACGTGGTTAAAGGTTTGTTGATATTGAGATTCGTATACGTACTTTGGTTTGTGCTCAAAGTTACTAGGGTTTAATAAAATAGATACGCAGTTCTTCACCAAGTTCTTCAATGCCACCTATCCTTTCGTTACCGCTATCCATGTCGTGTGATGATTGTGTGACGATTGGCGGGGTAAGCTTGCTAATGGATTACATGTTTAAGCAGTATACATGTGATGCTATGTGATCAATGTAAATAAGGTTGTACCCCTATCTTGGTCAGGCATCTCGGACGGCATTTAAACAAATGCAACCGGTGTTTGTAGCCACGGCGGTGTTTGCAGCCACGGCGGTGTTTGCAGCCCTGGCGGTGTTTGATCCCCTTTTGTATGTGCATATGTTGTGTGTCAATTTTGTATAGCATGTGCTCTATATACGTTGTGGTTGCTATAAGCTATAATCGCTAGGAAGGCGACAACATGAGGGTTTGTATCAGGTTAGATTGGGGCAGCATTAGGTCATGTATTGTAAACCCAGGTGATAACGCTCCAAATATACATAAAATATCCCTTAAAAATACATTTAATATATATGTTAATGCATGAAATATTGCAAAGTTTGCTTGTTTGTTATGTAATATTCATTTCAGGACCAAAAGTAAAGAAAAGGACTAAACGTGCAAAGAAATTCCATTAAATGCACTAACGGTCGTTATGAGAAGGATCTAGAAGAGAATCTAAGGAAGAATTTACGAACAAAGCAAAAGTGCGGCGCATAATTCTTTTTGTGCGGCGTACTTCAAGATGAAGTAAATGCCATTTAATTAAACACCAAGTGCGGCGCATAATTTTCCTTGTGCGGCGCACTTTACCTTCAGTTACTCTAAAATCATAAATGATTGCACTTATTGTATAACCTTTCACTCCCCTAATTTATCCAACTGAAGACCCATAGATGTGTATAAATAGAGGATGAAATTTGCTTCTCAAATCATCCCATTCTTCATTCTAATCATCTACAACACACACATCTCATTTGTGATCAAGAATAGTAGTTAGGAAGTTGTTCTTAGGGAATTGTTAAAGAATAAACCTTATTCTTCATCACATTCCAGGTTTTAGTAGAGGAAAGTGCAATTAGATCTCAGAAGGGTGTGTTAAGAAGTTTTTATAGCAGTTATAGTTGAATTTTTGGGTTGTTAGAATTATTGTTTGAAGGAAACTCTTGAGAATCAATATATTTTGCTATTGAGTTTGGTATAAACACGTTTCCTTACTTTTATATTATGAATTCTGAATTGCTCATGCTTGTTATGTGTTTTGAATTGATGAATATAGAGTAGTTTAACATGTGTGTTTGGAGATCATGAGGGAATTATGGATTAAACTTGGATAAACTAGTGAATTTTGGAAACTATCAATATGAACTTGATGTTTTTACACTTGGACTTATTAATCATCATTTGAACATCATTCTAGTCCGGATATAGGTCGAAAGACTCCGGCTAAATGCTTGATTTCCATGTTGTTTGTCTATGACAATTAGATGATAGCCTTGTGAGGATTGGCTAACAAAATGATCATTAACCAAGGGTAAAAGGGTTTAACGCTTAACCTCACGTACGAACTTGGTTAAGAAAGTCCATATTCTTATTTTTCCAAACTTGAATCAAACTTAAAGCATTTTTGTAATCAAAAGTAAAGGCCGAAAGGATTTTTGATTATAATAAATAGACAATCATTTTAGTAAACTACCAGTTTCTTTAATCGATTATACTTTAATTCTTGAACCCGTTATCCATCTAAGTTTATCTATATTTGTTCTCATTCCCCTAAACAAACATCATTTTACATCTTTAAGTACCTTGAAATCTTTAGATCATGACAGTCTATAAGATTTACCCCTTTCGTAATATAATCGACCATTTCTAAGAATTACCAATCCCGTGGAACGACCTGGTCTAACCCTAAAACTATACTATAAATGGGGGTTTATAATTTACCCGTGTGTTAGTTGGAAATTGGATAAAACTAGTATTATAAATTTAAAGCTTTATTAACACATTAAAGTTTTTGGCGCTGTTGCCGGGGATTGATTTCATTCTTGAATTAGTCATTTTTGTATTACTAACTAAAATTTTTAAATCGCCGTACAGTTTTCTGGCAAACTGAACCCGTATTTTTTACAGAAAGTGCGCCGCACATAACCATTGTGTGCCAGTTTTTCTGCAAAACTCAGAAGTACGCCGTACTTTTATCAAGTACGCCGCACTTATTGTCCCTTTTACAAAATAGAACCAGTTTTCAAAGAAAGAAACATCAAAACCAAAAAACCCCAAACCTATAAACTATAATTTGACCATTTTGAAAATGTGGAATTTATTCCTTGTGTTCATAATAGTCAGAATCTGGTATTACTGTAATTCGTACATTAAAATATAAAAAACCAAAAAGAACTATTTGATAGCTTGCTTTTTTAAATTTCTAAATGCATGTGTATATCTCTTATTAGCTAAGTGTTGCTTATTTGACTTTGATATCAAACAAAATAAATGTAAAAATAAAAACTTAAAAAGAATTAAAGAATTTTATTTGATGATAAATGTGCTTAAAAACTTGATACTTGGTATGTTTAATAGATATTTATTAAATAATAAAAATAAGACACATAAAAATACTAAAATTAAAATTTTTAAAAGACTTAAATCCCAGAAAGTACGCCACACTTTTTATAAAGTGCGCCGCACTTTCTTGACTGAAACTAAACAAAATGCTTGTTTCTTCATTTTTGAACGAGAATTTTTTAAACTTAAAAATGCTATTTGTTTATTGATAATATGTAAATGTAAAAAGGTATTGTTATTTGTTTTGACTAACCCACTAATGTTTGTTTTAATGTTGTCTTATTTTATAAGAGTTATGGATCCAAATTCGAGTCTTGGAAAATTTTTCCTAGGAGAAGACGTCGTTGTAATTTCGAGTGACAAAATTGAAGGATCTAGAGACTAGAATTCTCTGAAATTTAAAGACACTACTAACAGTGGACAAAAGAAGGCTATGGTCTTTTACCAGATGGATACCGAAGAAGTTAGCGATAGATTCGTGGCTCCTTGTTTTTTCAATGGGTTAGAAGCTTATGATGGTGAGATTAATCTTGGAGTAGAGGATAACATGATCTCAAATGAATATGCAGTAAAATTATGCTTGGAACATGAAGTTAAAAGAGGAAACAAAGTGGTTAAGAAGGAACTCATTGTTGCACTAATAGGTGAACTCTACTTTGTGAAGTTTATTATCAACCTAGAAAAAGATGATGTTGAACCTAGGGTGATCTTCGATAGATCATTCTTACGCATGACCAAAGCAATTACTGATTTCGAGGTTGGAACTGTCACAATATACCTAGATATTGATCAATTCTTGGAAGAAACCAAAGAAGAGAAGAGCAATGATGACTGGGACCATTTGCTTGATTTAACATAGATGATGTACCAGTATTGGGTGAAGAAGGACTTCCGCCATTCGTATGCAAAATGGGGAAGAGTAACCGTAATAAGAAACGGGCAATGGAAAACCTTAACTTTTTCTATCAAGATATATCAACATGTTCATCAGCTGGTGGTCATTTAACTCAAGAAGAAGAAGCTAAAGAAGCAATAGCGATCAGAATGAGCCGAAAGTTTGCTTTATTAGAGGAGGAAAGGCCTATAATCGAGACAATGGCTTATCATGACAAATACAAGAAAATTCTCGATGAAGTTTGGAAAGACAAGGTGGAGTTAGATGGAAAGATTGTAAAAGAAGAAGAAGAAGCGGTAAAAAGAATTAAGGGAGAGGCATTAAAAGAAAAAGACAACCCCGGAGCATTCATATTTCCCATAAGACTGGAAGGACAGGTTAACGAAAATGCATTAGCAGATACTGGGTCAGATATAAATACTATGCCTTACCGAATCTATGAACAGCTAGGAAGAGAAGATATGAAGAAGGTTGATAGAGGAATCACGATGATAAATCACACTTAGGCAGAATCTATGGGGATACTCATAAATGTTCTCTGTCAAGTAGGGGTCACTACCTTGATTGCCAAGTTTCTAATCTTATATATTTTGATTAACCGTGATTCACCAATAGTTGTTGGTCGTGGATTCCTGCGTATGATTGGTGGCATAGTTTGTAACACCCTCAAATCTGAGTATGCAGCGGAATGTTGAATATCCGAAGGCGTTACATTATTGGGTCAATAGCACAAGATCAGAGAACGACTACTAAATGTGTCGTTTGAAAAAGATACATTGGATTAACAAAATACTTGTTTGTTACATAAGCTCATGGCTTCAAATGGTTCAACAAAATAGATAAAGATTTCGGTTTATAACAATTGTCCCCAAAGTGTAATAAGACCCTAAATCTTAAGTGTTGACTCTTCAATTATTGACTCCCAATGTATCATCGCACCTCGTGCCTTATTGACCTGAAAAACATGCTTAAAACGTCAACATAAAGTTGGTGAATTCATAGGTTTATGTAAATCAATGGTAGGACCGCAAGATTTCCAAGTGTATGATTAAGCAACAGATGCAAACATCATAAAAAGTAATTACGTTTCCTAAGCTCATGACACCGAAGCTAGACATGTATGAATGCAAATATAAATTTGCCAACAAGTGTCCGTGAATGATGTGCTAACCCTGCAACATCCCAAATTCGACATGGTATGCGTTCGTTCCCAGTGATAGCTAGTCACCCGAACGGGGATTGTCAATCCCTAATAGATCTATCCATAACATTCGCGCCCGCACAATGTAATTCCCAACTACATCTATGCAATTAACAGTTCATGATCATGGACATAAAGGGGTTATGGTAACTTAGGCAAACACGTAATCATGGCATAAAATGTACACTTGCGTCCAGTTTGTAAAACAAAGCATGTTCTCACCCCAAGGATGTAAATCATTTAAATAATTGTAAAGCATGGGGCTATGAACTCACCTTAGCCGGTAGTTCTCTGAATGATAACAAGTATCCAAGTAGGTAGTGGATCACACCGTTAAGTACCTAAGTAAGTACGGTCAAGTCTTAGTTTACACATTTAAACTAACGACTCATTGTATAAACTAAATCCCATTTTAAGTTTATATATACTTATTTATTATCAATTTGTTTAAATTTCTTTTCCATTAGGGTTTATAATAATTAGATTAGGGAAATTTAAATTCATGTTTCGTATGAACAATTGGCCCTTTGAATTAGGATATAGAATTATTTGACCGGACCAAAAAGTAATTCAATGGCGATATTGATAAATCAAAAAAACACTATTCATATTATGAATTTTTATTTAAAATTAATTATTGTAAAGTCATAAAAATTTGAAATAATTTTTCATCAGCCTAGAAAGTACGTTGGTTTTGTTCCAAAACCGTCGCACTTTGCCCATTTTCCATAATGTACGCCGCACTTCAGGGAAGTGCGCTGCACATTTTACATCAGAATGTAACAGAATGTTTCAAAAACCATCAAAACCATGACCGTTTATACCGAATCATTTCTAACATTACAATAACTTTATTGTTGATTGTTTTTTATGTGTAGACTATAGTGTGAAACAACACGATAGATGAGGAGCCGTCATCACGATCAAATTACCCTAGACAGACAATGAAACCGTAGAAGAAGTATTACTTCCATAAGTTCACTATGAGTTCTTGCTATGGGAAGGATGTAGTAGAGATGCAAACTCTAGTTACAACACTAGATTGGCCCAATTACTTCCTAGGCACATTTACTCTCCTTGTGTCGTGAACTGGGATGTGCTGAAACAGAAATGAGTTGTGATGAAGAATTGATAGACATGTTGAGAATCTTCGTTTGCGTAAAGGCTGGAACGGATGAAGAGATATTTACTGTTGGAGGCTTTGGATTAGAGCCTTTTAATCTCAATGAGGTGGCCAATTTTATACCGAGCTTTGCCATGAGTTTTATTCTACTTATGAATTTGACGAAGTTTGTGTTGATGATGAATTACAAACCAAGAAGATCATCAAGTTTAGACTTGGTGGACGTGCTCATAGTTTAACCTTGTTGGAGTTTGGCTCGAACAGTAGGGACTATAAAATCAATCGGTTGACTTTTGAGAGAGGAAGGTTTAAATGATTACTTTGAAGGAGGTTTGTGTAGTGATGAGCATTTTAACGCTCAGGATTATTGGCTAAGCATTAGTCGAGAGGAATACCTTGGTTTATCTAGGAGTCATACTTCTACTATTAAAAACCTAATTTTGAGGGTGATTCACAAAATGATCACTTATGGTTTGTGTCAAAGGATGACTAGGTATGATAAGGTTTAGAAAAATGATATGTGGCTCTTAAGTATGTTTGATGCTAGACACCAAAACGGGTATACGAATGTAGCTTGGTTGATTGCAAGATGGATGAAGAGGAAAGAAGCTGGAACTCAAAAAGAAAGTTAAATTTGCTGTGGACAGTTTATCTCAAAGATTGCTAGGAAGTGTTGGGTGTTGACTGAGGATGTGGTAAGGAGTTTGAGTGCTCCAATTTATTGAAGAGATTTAGATACGACTACACTTAGAGATTTGATCGACGCTGAGGGTAGGCTCATTCCTGAGGATCCACAGCCCGGGTGTACCAAGAGTTCGTATTCCTAGACCCTCCGAGAGCACTATCAGGACTTGTATGATAAGATGGGTTAGGATGAGATCGCAAGAGGCAGATAACGGATGGAGACATGCATCATTACCACTAAGGGACATGTACCAGGGAGTGTTCGAGACATGGCTGCGGTTTATAGTGTTCCACTATAGGGAGCCTACAACCCACCTGTTATTGCTCAGCCACAGTATGACCAATACTATTAGCAGTACCCACCTCTGCCACCACAGTATCCACCATAGAATCAGCAGTAGCAGATGATGATGATTATGTCCGAGATGACACAGTTGTTTAGTGTGACCGCGATGTTTTGGGTCACTTAATGTTCTAAAAAACAATTTCTCTAAAAGATTTATTAAATAATATTATTATATTATTATTATTAATGGTATGAAAAAATGCCATTCTGTTGGCAATTTAAAACAATATTATCGTACTTTTTATTAATAATTAATATGGATTATTATTATTTGTATGCTATGCAATGTTTATATTTGTAACATGAAAAAAAGAAAAAAGAAAGAAAGGCGCGAAGATGAAATGACGTGAACCAAAGATTCAGAATATCAATCACAATTGAAAAGTATTATTTCACTTTCCTATTTTATCTTTCTCTTTAATATGTTCACATTGAGGACAATGCTCATATTAAGTATGGGGGAGATAAACTAGAAAAGTTAAAATAAATATGAAAAATATTGAAAAATAACATTTTATTGATCGAAAAAAAGCAATCTGACTCTGTATTGATAACAATACTAGCATATTTATACCTCCCAGAAAAATTGATAAGGATTAGATCTAAGAATTACAAGTATCTATCTTTAATACCCAAGATGAATTTATCTTAGTTTCTCGAGTTAAGTAGTGAGCAATACAGATATCTCATCGTCGTTACGGCTGTGTATATATTTTTGTCACCTTTTCTAAAGCATTGGTATCGGTTTAAAATTATATGAGTGTGCCGGTGATTTGTTAATTCTAGAACTTGTGCTTGAAATCTTTAGTGTAGACCGCAGTAGGAACAAACGTTCCCGCGTTTTATAAGCATTTTAACTGATTAAGAGGTAAAAAAAATATAAATATAAGTAAACCATAATTTTTGTTTCAAAAAGATTTCTAATAAAATCAGCTGAAATTTTATCCGTACGAATAGAAGAAAGGTAAATGTTTTGGTATTGTTATTTTAAATGAAGTGCGAAGGTTTCAAACTTCTAATTCGTTTTGAAGTAGTGTGCTTATCTTAAGTATGGGGGAAAGCAAGTTTCCCCCAAGATAAAGTAAAATAAGGCAAAAATAAAGCCATTGTATAAAAAAAAGAGATGATGAGAAGGAGAATGAGGTTTGGTTACATTACGATAAAGAAGAAGAAGCGACGGGGCAATGGAAAACTAAGATAAGGTTAATTGATCCGTATGGAAACATTTATTTGCAAGGGTTTACAACAAAGAAAACGGATTGGAAGTTATCAAAATACCACAAGTTGAGTGACATCATGTCACCCAACTGGTTTATGGAATGAAAAAATGGAACAAGTTGGAATAAAAGAGTAACTATATACTCCCATTTTTACTTTTTTGTTATGTTTTAAAAATAAAATCATTTGTATAAATCCATAATGGATTACATTTGATGTACAGATATTAATCCGATATGAGATAATTATTAATATCAAGTATACGATGGATTTGAAATAATGATAAATATTTCTTAGTATGCAATATAAGTTATATAATAAATATATAATATAAATAATAGTCTTATATATTTTTATATATATATATATATATATATATATATATATATATATATATATATATATATATATATATATATATTTATAAAGGGGATAAAAAGTAGTCGCACTTTTGAGAGGTTATCATAGATAAACTTCCAAAACAAAGAAAAAGTTTTCAAAGATCAATCTACCAAGTTTTTTAATCATGCCTAGGGTATGTTTATATCATTCCTTAACTTATTTATTATCAATTTGTTTAAATTTCTTGTCCATTAGGGTTTATAATAATTAGATTAGGAAAATTTAAATCTATATTTGTATGAATAACATTGACATTTGATTTTAGGAAAATTTAAGAGTTGTTAACAAAGTGCATGCTTGATATTGATTAATCTAAAAGTACTATTCTTATTATGAATTTTTATTTAAAATTAATTATTGGAAAATCATAAAAATTCAAAATAATTTTTCATCAGCCCAGAAAGTACGCCGGTTTTGTCCCAAAACCGCCGCACTTTGCCCATTTTCCAGAATGTACGCCGCACTTTAGGGAAGTACGACCGCACAATTTTACTATTTAGAATGTAATAGATTGTTTCAAAACCATCCAAAACCATGAACAGTTATTCCAAATCATTTCTAACATAAATCTATACACTTTATTGTTGATTGTTTTTATCGTGTAGACTATAGGAACACATGATGTTTGAGGTGGATCATCACGATCTAAATGCTCTAGACAACATGAAACCGTGGAAAAGGTATTGCTTCCACAATTTCACTATGAGTTCTTGCTATGGGAAGGATATAACAGAGATGTAAAGTCTAGGTACAACACTAGATTGACCCAATTGCTTCCTAGACACATTTACTCTCCTTGTGACGTAAAATGGGATGTGCTGAACAGAATGGGTAATGATGGAGAAATTGATGACATGTTAAGAATTAGGTTGCGTGAAGCTGAATCGAATAAAGAGATATTCACTTCTATGGCGTGGATTAGAGCTTTTAATATTAATAAGCCAATTTATGCAGAGCTTTGCCAGGAGTTTTATTATACTTATGAATTTGATGAAGTTTGTGCTGACGATGAATTGCAAACCAAGAAGATCATCAAGTTTAGACTTGGTAGATGTGCCCACAGTTTGACTTTGTTGGAGTTTGCTCATAGATTGGGATTGTATCATGCTGATGAGCTGGAAGAAGATGGTTTTAATGTTTACTTTGAAGGAGGTTTACGTAGTGATGAGCATTTTAATGCTCAAGATTATTGGTTAAGCATTAGTCGAGAGGATAACCTTGGTTTATCTTGGAGCCACACTTCTACTATCAAGAAACCAATTTTGAGGGTGGATCCACAAACGTCACTTCATGGTTTGTGTGTCAGAGGACGGATTCTGGGTGTATGAATATAGATTAGAAGGAATGATTTATGGCTCTTAAGTATGTTTGATGCTAGACACCAAAATGGATATGCGAATGTGGCTTGGTTGATTGTGAGATGGATGAAGAGGAAAAGAGCTGGCACTCAAAAGGAAAGTCAAATTTGATGTGGATAATTTATCTTAAAGATTGCTAGGAAGTACAGGGTGTTGACTGAGGATGTGGTAAGGAGTTTGAGTGCTCCGATTTATTGTAGAGATTTGGATACGACTCCGCTGAGGGATTTGATCGACTATGAGGGTAGGCTTATTCCCGAGGATCCACAGCCAGGTGTATCAAGAGTTGGTATTCCTAGAACTCCAAGATCTTCTATGCAGGACTTGTATGATAAGATGGGTAGGATGGAGATACGCCAAGAGGCAATAGAGCGGATGGAGTATAGGCAGTCATATCACTGGGACAGGTACCAGGGAGTGTTCGAGCACATGGTTGGGGTTTATGATGTTCCACTGCAGGGAGCCTACAACCCACCTGGTTATGCTCAACCACAGTATGAACAATACTATCAGTAGTACCCACCTCCGCCACCACAGTATCAGCAGCAGCAGTAGGATGATGATGAATAGTGTCGAGACGACACAGGTTGGTTCATTGACCACATGTTTTGGGTTACTTATGTTCTGAAAACAATTTCTCTAAAACAATTATTATTATTATTATTGTTATTATTATGATTTATTGTTATTTTTATGGGTGTGTTATCATGCCTTGTTGGCATTAAAACAATATTATTGTACTTTCTATTAATAATTAAATAGGATTATTATTATTATTTGTTTGCATAATATTTATATTTGTAACAGAAAAAAGAAGAAAAACAAGATAGCACAAGCTGAAATGACATGAACCAAAGATTCAGAATATCAATCATAATTGAAAAGTATTATTTCACTTTCTCATTTTATCTTTCTCTATAATATTTTGACACTGAGGACAATGCTCATATTAAGTATGGGGGGAAGATAAACTTGAAAAGTTAAAGTTAAAGTTATAAAAAAAGTTAAAACAAATTTTTTGAAAATAACATTTTATTGATCACATATAAGCAATCTGACTCTGAATTGATAACATTACTAGCATATTTATACCACCCAAAAAAATTGTGAGGATTAGATTTTAAGAATTCAGGTATCTATCTTTGATACCTAAGGTGATTTTTATCTTTAGCTTTCTCGAGTTAAGGAGTGAGCAATTGCAGATATCTCATCCGTCGTTACGGCTGTGTATGTGTAGTTTTGTCACCTTTTCTGGAGCATTGGTATCAATTTAAAATTATATGAGTGTGCCGGTGATTTGTTAATTCTAGAACTTGTGCTTGAAATCTTTATGAGACCGCAGTAGGAACACGTTCGCGTGTTATAAACATTTGACTGATTAAGAGGTGATAAAAATATAAATATAAGTAAACAATAATTTTGTTCAAAAAGATTTCTAATAAAATTATCTAGAATTTTATCCGTACGAATTGAAGAAAGTAAATGTTGGTATTGTTGTTTAAATGAAGTGCGAAGGTTGCAAACTTTTAAGTTCATTTGAAGTAGTGTGCTTATCCTAAGTATGAGGGGAAAGCAAGTTTCCCTCAAGTTAAAGTGAAATAAGGCAAAAATAAAGCCATCGAAAAAAAAGAAGAAAAAAAGAAGGAAGGAAAAAAAGAATGATGTGAAGAATTAATTGGTTACATTACGGATAAGGTGAAGTATGATTTTATTACAAACCTTTTTCAACAAATAATAAATAATATCACTAAATAATTACCTCTTTTGATGTTTATGTTTGGTGCTTACGCCATGTCGGTGAAGTTTAGTTTTTTGTACAAGCCTATGGTAATTTGAACATTTAATAACTGCCCATATGAGTGACTTCCGTTTACTATCCATTTTACTAAATCGAGCGACGTGTGAAAAGAAACTTATTATAATATATATATATATATATATATATATATATATATATATATATATATATATATATATACATAAAATATCCCTTGAAAATTTTGATAACGCTCAAAATATACATAAAATATATATTTTAACGCATGATAACGCTCAAAATATACATAAAATATCCCTTGAAAATACATTAAATATATATTTTAACGCATGAAATATTGCAAAGTTTGCTTGTTTGTTGCGTAATATTCATTTCAGGACCGAAAGTAAAGAAAAGGACTAAACGTGCAAAGAAATTCCGTTTAATGCACTAACGGTCATTATGAAAAGGATCTAGAAGACTATCTAAGGAAGAATTAACGAACAAAGCAAAAGTGCGGTGCACAATTCTTTTTGTGCGGCGTACTTCAAGACGAAGTAAATGCCATTTAATTAAACACCAAGTGCGGCGCACAATTTTCCTTGTGCGGCGCACTTTACCTTCAGTTACTCCAAAATCATAAATGATTGCAATGATTGTGCAACCTTTCACTCCCCTAATTTCTCCAACTGAAGACCCATGGATGTGTATAAATAGAGGATGAAATTTGCTTCTCAAATCATCCCATTCTTCATTCAAATCATCTATAACACACACATCTCATTTGTGATCAAGAATAGTAGTTAGGAAGTTGTTCTTAGGAAATTGTTGAAGAATAAACCTTATTCTTCATCACATTCCAGGTTTTAGTAGAGGAAAGTGCAATTTAATCTTAGAAGGGTGTGTTAAGAAGTTGTTATAGCGATTATAGTTAAATTTCTGGGTTGTTAGAATTATTGTTCGAAGGAAACTCTTGAGAATCAATATATTTTTCTATTGAGTTTGGTATAAACACGTTTCCCTACTTTTATATTATGAATTCTGAATTGCTCATGCTTGTTATATGTTTTGAATCGATAAATATGGAGTAGTTTAACATGTTTGTTTGGGGATCATGAGGGAATTATGGATTAAACTTGGATAAACTAGTGAATTTTATAAACTATCAATATGAACTTGATATTTTTACACTTGGACTTATTAATCATCATTTGATCATCATTCTAGTCCAGATATAGGTCGAAAGACTTTGGCTAAATGCTTGATTTCCAAGTTGTTTGTCTATGACAACTAGATGCTAGCCTTGTGAGGACTGGCTAACAAAATGATCATTAGCCAAGGGTAAAAGGGTTTAACACTTAACCTCACATCTAACGAACTTGGTTAAGAAAGTCCATATTCTTATTTTTCCAAACTTGAATCGAACTTAAAGCATTTTTGTAATCAAAAGTAAAGGCCAAAAGGATTTTTGATTATAATAAATAGACAATCATTTTAGTAAACTACTCGTTTCTTTAATCGATTATACTTTAATTCTTGAACCCATTATCCATCCAAGTTTATCCATATTTGTTCTCGTTCCCCTAAACAAACATCGTTTTACATCTTGAAGTACCTTGAAATCTTTAGATCGTGACAGTCTATAAGATTTACCCCTTTCTTAATATAATCGACCCTTTATAAGAATTACTAATCCCGTGAACGACCTGGTCTTACCCTAAAACTGTAATATAAACGGGAGTTTATACTTTACCCGTATGTTAGTTAGAAATTGGATAAAACTAGTATTATAAATTTAAAGCTTTAATAACACATCACCAAGTCTGGCATTAAATGCCTTCAACCCATATGACGGGTTTCAAATAAATTTATAATATTTTCCTTAATGCCATGTGTGTTTCCGAGCAACTTAATAATGATCGGGCATTCGGTAGTAGCCCAAAGCTGATATGTATTTTCACTTGGAATTTTTTTGTTTGCTATGGGGGACTTTTATATGCATATGAAAATTTACTTATCGCATTGTCAATTGGTTTTTAAGAAATGAGAATGATGGAGATATTGATTGTAACAGGATGTGATGAGTTTGAGCAACTTCGATTAAAGTTGAGATTTTTCGTATCTTGGCGGAACAAATTACTAGATTTGCAGCCATGGCGGATGTGTCCTCTTTTTTTGATTGTATACCTATCTGAGCCTCATACATTCGTTTACATACGAGCGAAAATGCAGGATGTAGGTTGAAAAGCAATTAATGCAAACTGACCCGAACCCGGTAGGTTGGCATTAAATGGTGACCTGGATACCTGCTCAAATATTTTTTTACACGTTTTAATATCTCACACTTTGCTGAGGCTTCTTCCTCGTGAAACAGTTTCTCAATTAAACGAATTGAGGGATTTTAAAGTTCGACCAGATTTTAATATGTATATTGATTACCAATGGTGGATTTGAACTTCTGTTGCTGGTGGAAAAAAATCTAACTTACGCTCGAATTTGATCACTAAAACGTGTGTGTTCTATAAATTATACAGAAACGAAGATTACTATCTCAATGGCAACAAACATCTAGAAATCCATAAAACTAGAAACAGCATTTGCAAATGCTTGTTAGTGTTTATTGAATTGTGAAATGTTTAGAGAGGATTACAGAAAGGAAATTGAGTTACAAATCAAGAATGAAATGAATTACAAAGGGAAAAGGGTATTTATACTACTTTTGGAAAGTAACTACTTTTCTCGCCAAAAGTAGTAACTAACTTTCAAATGAATGTTGACTTTTTCTGTTGACTTCTACTTAGCTCGTATCAACTCCATCGCCCTTAAAAACTTTCTTGTCCTCGAGGAACCTTATCAAGCTCAGGAAACCTTGCAATCAAATCTCCATAAACTTCCTAATTTGCCTCTTCAATTTGTTTGTTGGTCCACTGGGTCAAAACATACATCATAGGCTCATTGTTCAACTTACCCAACCTCCTTTCTAAAATGGCCATAGGCTTATGTGCTACTGTATCATTCTCCACCAGCTGAAGCAATGATCTTATTTGATGTTGATCTCCATGACATTTCTTAATTTGAGATATGTGAAACACTGGGTGGATTTGGCTATGATTAGGTAACTGCAGTTTATAAGCTACCTCACTAATTCTTTCTTCTACTTGAAAAGGTCTATAGTACTTGGAAGATATTTTGTGCTGCTGACCTTGCCTTATAGATACCTGTCTATGAGGCTGCAACTTCAAATATACCCAATCACCCACCTTATAGCTCATATCAGTCATGTGTTTATTAGCATGACTTTTCATTCTATCTTGGGACCTTTTTAAATGAAACTTGAGCATCTGCACCACCTCTTCTCTAGTCCTCAAAGTCCCATCCACACCCTCCACTTTACTCTCACCAGGAACATAAGGTATATGAATAGGGGGTGTTTCGCAATACACAACTTCATATAGAGTAGTATTGATAGCAGAATAAAAGTTTGTGTTGTACCAAAATTCAGCTAAAGCCAACCATTTAACCCACTCTTTTGTTTTTTCTCCACTCATACACCTTAGGTAGCAACCCAAACATCTGTTCACTACCTCTGTTTGGCCATCTGTTTGTGGGTGGTAGGCAGAAGAAAACTTAAGCTTGACCTTTAATTCAACAAACATAGCCCTCCAAAATCCACTCATAAACACCTTATCCCTATCACTTATGATTGAATATGGTAGTCCATGTAGCTTATAAACATTGTCCATGAACACTCGTGCCAATTAACTAGCACTAAAGGGGTGTGATAATGCCATAAAATGGGCATATTTGCTTAGCCTATCCACCACCACCATTATGACTGACTTCCTATGAGACAAGGGAAATTTCTCAATAAAGTCCATGGTCACTTCAGTCTAAATTCTTCCTGGTATAGGTAGTGGTTAAATGAGCCCAGGGTATGCACTTAAATTAGGTTTTTGTCTTTGACAAATGTCACATTCCCTAATCAATTGTTTCAACATTTTCTTGAGGCCCTTCTAATATAACACCGCACTTAGCTTCTTTGTAGTTACATGAACCCCAGAATGACCTCCAATTGCTTCACTATGAAAGTGCTTGATTAGATCCTTCCTCAATTGTTCATTACCACTTACCACTACCTTACCCTTTCTTTTCAGCACACCATTAATCCAGCTGTATTTATTGCCCTTATAACTTTGATTCAACAATGATTGAATTAAATTTTGAACATCATTATCATTCTTCCAACTATCTTTGACCTTTTCCTAAACATCACTTTCCACAAATGATACTGCCATTTGTAGTAATTCCCCACTTTGATTTACTCTAAACAAGGCATCAGCAACAACATTTTCACTTCCTTTTTTGTAGGGAATTTCATAATCATACCCCCAACAACTTAGGTAGCCATTTCAGCTGAAAAGGAGTAGTCATCTTCTGATTTAACAAGTACTTTAGGCTAAAATAATCTATTATTATCTTAAAGTGCCTGTCCAACAAGTACCCCTTCCACTTTTCCAATGCTGCATCTACTGCTAGGAATTCCTTCTCATAAGTTGAAAATGATTGGTGCTTAGTAGCCAAGGTTTTGCTTAAATATGATATTGGATGCCCATTCTGACATAGTACAACTCTAATTCTAGTACCACTAGCATCTGTTTTTATAACAAATTCTTGATCAAAATTGGGTAATGCCAACACAGGTGCTTCCATCATAGCTTTCTTTAACTGATTATAGGCTAATTCAGCTGCATCATTCAACTTGAAAGCATTTTTCTTAAGTAAAGCTATGAGAGGTTAACTAATGCTAGCATAGTTTTTAATGAACCTTATGTAATAGCTAGTTAAACCCAAAAATCCTCTTAATTGCTTGATTGTAGTAGGAGTAGGCCATTTCTGCATAGCTTCAATCTTTGAGGGATCTGTGGACACACCTTGTGCAAAAATTATATCTCCAAGATACTCCACTTGGTACACAGCAAAAGAACATTTACTTTTCTTAGCAAACAAAGTGTTGTCCTGCACCACTTGTAGCACCAATTCCAAATGATTACCATGTTCCTCCATACTCTTACTATATATCAGGATATCATCAAAAAATACCAACATAAATTTCCTGAGAAAGGGATTAAACACTGTGTTCATAAGAGATTGGAATGTTAAGGGTGCATTAGTGAGCCCAAAAGGCATAACTAAGAACTCATAATGTCCCTCATGTGTCCTGAATGCAGTCTTATAAATGCCAGCTTCACTCATACTAATTTGGTGATAGCCAGACCTTAAGTCAAGTTTGGAAAATACTACAGACCCACTAAGCTCATCAATAAGCTCTTCAATTACTGGTATTGGAAACTTATCTTTCACAGTATACTTGTTTAACTGTCTATAGTCAGCACACATTCTCCAAGATCCATCTTTCTTCTTTACCATTACTATTGGAGATGAGAAGGGACTTTGACTTGTTCTAATCACTCCTGACTCTAACAATTCCTTCACCATCAATTCAATAGCATCTTTTTTATTAGGAGTGTGTCTATAAGGCCTAACATTTATTGGAGGAGTGTTTGGCATAAGTGGAATTTGGTGGTCATGGGCTCTTTGAGGTGGTAGTTTAGTAGGAAGTTCAAACACCCTTTCAAACTTAACTAACACTTTATCTACTTCTTTATCAACAACTAGATTTCCCTTTATTTTCCAAAGAGTAACTAGATAGACACATAACACCATTAAGGCCAACTTTGCTTGTTTGATCTGCCCACCTTTACTTGTACCTTTTCCTTGCATCCAATGCATTGTGGTATTCCTTGTTCCCCTTAGCACCATTTTCCTCCCCATGTGCTCAAATTTCATAATCAAGTTTTTAAAATTGCACTGGATATCTCCCAAGGTTGCTAACCAATGAATACCTAAAACCATTTCACAACCTCCCAAGGGCAATAACATTACATCACTAGTAAATGTTTCCCCTTGCAGGCTCCACTAAAAATTCTTACACTAATAACAACTCATCATATTTTGCCCATTAGCCACAGAAACTTGTAATGGTGTGGAACTTTCAAGTTTACAACCTAAACGTTTTGCAGTTTTGAGATCTACAAAATTGTGAGTACTGCCACAGTATACTAATATATGCATTTAAAGATATATGTGGGTTAGAATCCACTTTTATCACTTCCTTAACACAATCCTCAAAAGTTTCATCATCTCCTTCCATTCCCAATTCATCATAACTCTCACTTACAACTTCTAAGGAATGCAATTGTCCACTACACTTGTGGCCAGGAAAGTACCTTTGGTCATAATAGAAACATTAATTTTTGGCTCTCTTTTATTCTAATTCTTTCTGAGTCAATTTAAAGGCATATTTATTGCCACAACTTGATTATTCCCATTCACAGTATTTGGCTTAAATGGTGCATTCACTAGTTTATTAACAGAATTAGCAGTAAACTTAGGAGTAATTAATAAGGGTGAGTTATACCTTGGTTTAAGCATTGCATTAGTAGCCTCCTGCATCTTAGCCATAACATATACATCAGACAAGGTAGTGAGTTTAAACATTCTGATTGGCATGCTAACCTCCTTTTTTAACCGTCCAATGAACAAACTAATAACATAAGCTTCATTTAATTCCAACCTATTCAACAAAGACTCAAATGCTTCCTGATATTGTTATATAGAACTCTCTTGTTTCAAATTCTTGATCTCAACAATGGGGTCCTCATAGATTGCACCAAATCTCTTAATCACTTCCTCTTCATACATCACCCATGGTGTTCTATCCCCATACTTTTTAACATATTGTTGGTGCCAGACTAAAGCTTGATCATATAAGTGCATAGAAGCCAATTCTACCTTCCTCTCCTCCTCAATTCCATCAATCTTGAAGAACTGCTTACATCTATACACCCATCCTTTTACATCTTCTCCTTTGAATTTTGGAAACTCAATTTTAGTCATCCTTCCATATTGAGTATTATGTGTATGTGATCCTCCCCTACTACTAGTTGCCTCACCATTTTTCAAAGCTTGTATCTCTGTATTCACTTCAGACTGATTAGTCAAGACAGTTGAAAGGGTTTGTTATAGTTGTTGCAACTGTTCTTGTAAGGCTTCCAAAGTAATTGGAGGAGTAAGACTTCCATTTCGTATGTTAACCATGGTGGAAATGTTGTAACAACTAACTAATTTTCAACAAATTCAACTATTTCACCACACAGAACAAATTACCATCACACACTTCCGAACTAACGTATTTTGGAAATAGAAATGGACCGAATATAACTGATAATGTGTTTTGGATTAGACAGATGGTCTAGAATGACCGGAGTTTATGTTGGTGTAATGGTTGATCAAAAGATCAAGAAAATGGTGTTGTAACAGAATAACAGAATTTTCAACTGGAAAACTGATTTGTAACTAAAAAATGTAACTAAAAATGGCGGATAGGTGCCAAGAAAGGGCTCTGGATACCAATTGAAATGTGTGTGTTCTAGAAATCATACATAAATGAAGAACACTATCTCAATGGCAACAAACATCTAGAAATCCATAAAACTAGAAACAGGATTTGCAAATGCTTGTTAGGGTTTATTGAATTATGAAATGTTTAGAGAGGATTACAGACAAGGAAATTGAGTTACAAATCAAGAATGAAATGAATTACAAAGGGAAAAGGGTATTTATACTACTTTTGGAAAGTAACTACTTGATGAGGTGTCATTTTATACACTTTTTAGGGCCATTTAACCCCCTAAATCGTGTGTTTATGCCTAAAATAGGTACTTAATCATTCTTTTTCAGGTATTTTGCATTTAGAAGACATTTGGAAGAAATACACGTGACTTGAGCTCATTTGGAGAAGAAACGGACAAGACTACGGACCTACACCAATATTACTCAAGAATTTCTCTATAGTGGCTGGAGACGGTGTCACAAATACAACGTGACGCTGTCACAACGAAGATCAAGACGGCGTCAGAGATTTGGCGACGACATCATAACATAGTCGAACTAAAGAAACCCTAGAAGATTCTAGATAAAGATGATCATTTGACGTACGTGTGAAGTACCAGATATTGTTTTGATCATAACTCCTTCATACGAACTCGGATTTTGACGATTCAATAGCACACGCGTTCAGAACGAGAAAATCTACAACCACGCGAGATGTCGCTGTGACGGCGTCACATGTTATTGGTGATGCCGTCACAAAGGTCGGTTAGGGTTTTGCCTATAAATACAACCTCATAACTTCGTTTTTATCAAGCCCCCAACCCTAAGTCCGATTCTATGGTTTGGGTAGGTGTTTTTCCAGCAACTTAGAAGATTTAATTCATGCCATAAACATCTTGTAATGGTTTGATTATCATATTTATCATAATTCATGTCTTCAATTCCTTTTGTTGATTATGATTTATATTGCTTGAGTATGTTTGGGTAATTCATCTAGTATTTATTTAGGATTGCATGAACCTTGTCATTAATTGATTGGATCTTGTTGTTTGTGACAGATTTAATGAGTCTAATTGATTATAGTTTATAATTCTTGTTTCCTATTGCTTCTTGTGATAGATGTGCATGTTAGGCTTTAGAAAACCAGCTTTTGTCTGTATCGCTGTTGATATGTCTAGGGAAACATGATTGTGCAGAAAGGATACCATCAGGTAACAGTCTTCATACTACCTTGCCCCCTAATATGGTTGATCCACTTTTAATATAATTTGCATGCACTTAGTGTACCCCTAGGGGCCATGTAATAGTCTTCATACAACCTTACGTGTGCGTTGCTCTTGCAAAATACTAAGTAGATGGCAGGTTCATGTAATTCGTTCATAACTTAGGAAATAATTAAACATTACATCTCAAGTGTGACAAAGAAATAGGTAGAATTGGATAGCTAGTAAGGAGTAGTGCATCCCAAGTGAATACACTTCGTTGTATAATTGTCTCCTCATTAGATTAGATTAAAAGTAGAACTAGTTAATACAAACCAACTCTCAAAACCATAAGTTTACTTGCTTTCTATAAAATACAAAAATACAAAATAATCTTCCTTTAACCTTTATACCTTAGTGAACATTCGATTCGGCCTTCACAGTGCTATTCCCTTAAAGAACGATAACAACCCTCGAGCCTTGCCTATACTATGCAATTCACTATTAGGTTACAACTGCCTATGGAGTATTAAACTTCTTAGTATAGAGTCCTACGACGACCGCACATCAAGTTTTTAGCGCCGCCGCCTGGGGAATAATTAGGTTTTGATCATAGTTTAACTTAGTTCTACTCGCTTGAATCCTTTCAAGTGAGACTTTAATTCCGTACATTAGCTTTCTTGTAGTCTATCTTTTTCTTTGTGCCCTTTGTTCGTAACATTTGTAAATTTGTAAATTATAATGAATAGATGATATTCTACGATAGCTAGGCTTGATGTATTCTTTCGTTATCAACTCTTGGTGTTCCAACAACTCAAGATGAATCTCTTTACGATTCGTAGACTCGTTTCAAAGACATAATCCGAAAAGCCCCGAATCATAGCCTTAGTATATAGACCCTAATTGAAATATTTCTGAAACATCTTGACTCGTTATCCCATCATATCATCAATTTGACAGCAAAAGGGGATCTTAAGAAGTTTAGTGATATAGGATCATGGTATGCCATAGAGGATTGTGCCCAATATGATAAAAAATGTAGCAACCCAATAAGCGCTATTTCTGATGAAACAATAGCAAATCCAAATGCTCAAATAGTTGGGGATGATATGGTTAGGGTACAGGTACCTATATGCATGGCATGGTTAGATTATGATGAGCATGTAGATAGCCTAAGTACGATGGGTAATGAGGTAGGGGTTACAAGCCCTAAGAGTACCACACAAACCCTACCGTCATTTGAGGAATACACACCACTCGTGACTTACCCGGAAGAAATAGAAAAGACTTTAGGAACCCCGATAGAGGTAGAACCTTTGAATGAAATAAAACTAGAGGAAGTAGGCTTGAATTGTAATCACAACATACCTTTTAGTTTCTAGGGAAGTTTCCTAGTTTAAGACTGGAGCCTCAACCTAACTCAATAGTCCGTTGTTCCTTAGATTTAGACTTAATATGCCTCGAACACCTCAAACCGACCAAGCCGGATAGTTCTAGGATGAAGGTAGTAGATTATTTAACAACTCAAACACTGCCTTCACCTCACGTGGCAAATTCTCATCCTAAAGGTATGTATAGTTATTATAACCCATGTATAGATGACCCTAAGAGACATTATGGATTTAAACAGAGTTTATTAGGAAAAAGTGTATCCCTAGGTGTTGATATTTCAAATTGGAAGATGTTTGATAATGATTGGGGATTAGAATATAAGTAAATTTCTCCTCTAGGGGAAGAATTTAGTTTATTTGATAGGCCAAATGAAGTAGAGAGAGGTAAAACTCTAAAAGCACACCGTTTAGAGTCTATTCTTCAACAACCAATTTCTCAACGTATGGCTCCTTCTCATCACGATGATGTGTACCGTTACTATCACCCGCACTTGATCTCAAGTGTAGGGGAACCCTTCCCTTTATCTTTTAAATAAGGGTAGAGTCAGGCTCGTGACTCGAACAAAAACAAGCGCTTCTTGGGAGGCAAGCCAATTTACCTTTCTCGCGTATTAGGAGTGTCATGTATGTTTTAATTCTTCATAGTTTGTTTTATTATGTTTGAATTATCTTGTAATCATGATTTGTTTGTCTTTAACTTCGTCTTAATTTCAATCAAATGTATTTTACAAACAATAAGTGTATGGGAATATATACGGCTTTTAGAACCAAGTTCAAGCATGTTAAATAAATTGTTTAGATTAATTCGCGTCAGTTTCAAGTCATATGATTGAATTGTTAAATCTCAGGTTTTATGCAGCATTTTGTACAGGAATTAACTTATGGAATCAAGTGCAAAATTTTTTTTATAAAAAACAAAAAAATTTCGTTTTCATAGACTGTGGAGACGGCATCACGATTAACACGCGACGCCGTCACCACGACACCTGCGACGGGGTCACCACAACCCTGACGACGCGTCAAATGCCCAGGTTCAGAAAACTCAAAGTTTTTAATCATTTTTTAAAATAAAACTTGCACAACATTTAATATATGTCTTCTTCTATTTTAAACCTGCAAACCTATTGCGATTAACAATTCTTATCATTCAATCTACCGAGTCTGAACTGCTAAATTCATATAGTAATTGGTAAATCACACATTTTATTCATGTGATATAGTTTTTGTCCTTTGTCTTTGATACAAGTTTAATTTGATGAGAGAAGCTTGGAAGTTCGAATAAAGTTTCATTGGATGATTTCTTCAAATGACGATTTAACCAATTATCGGCATGTTTCTTCTCTATTATTTGAGTAAACCAGGGGAAGTACTAGTTCTTTTCTTTTTTCAATTCCCTTTATCTGTTTCAACGGGAACTTCTAGAGAACATTAGGGACAATGTTCAACTTAAGTGTAGGAGGGAAATAAGCCTTAGAAACTATTCATTCATTTTCCATTTGCTTTGTCCTTAAAAAGATGGGTAATATATCAAAACATAGCATAAAAGGGTGATTTTTACCAATTTTTTTTTTTTGCGACACATACCAACGAAAACCGAGTATTACTAGCGTCCCATGGATAGGAATGTATATGACTAGCACAAAAACCCTCAAAATTCCACCTACCACAATGTTAGTGTTCGCCCTTTAGAAAAAATAAACCTTTAGCTTGTTTCGAGTTAAGGAGTGAGCAAGTCATATGTGACCCTAATCCGTCGTTATGGATGTGTATGCTTGGTTTTGTCGCATTTTCTGGAACATTGGTATCAGCTACTTTAGGATTATGAGAGTGTACCGACAGCATATTAAAATCTAGAACCTGTTTGTGTGATGCATCCCAAGACCGCATAGTAAGTATTAGGATTGGCTTGATAAGATGCATTAGGATTAACCCATATTTTAAACCTGTAATTGTTATGATAGTCACACCGATCATATGACTATCCCACACCCTTGCCATGCACTCACCTTTAGTGCATGATACCCTAGTACAACCCTCTGAGCCTATCCCTTTTTCAGCGTTCTTGAAATTTTCTATTAATCCCGGACTAATAATAAAGAGCATTGTCCCACCCCTTAAACCAATCGTTTACACCAAAAAGCCATAGCCTACCTTATATGTACTCGCTTTTAGTATATTATTGTGATAACCCAAGTTAATTATTTGAGTACACGGTTACTAAGTCCTAATCTTTGCAAATATAGTTTTGGCATGATTGGGATTCATGGTAGTATTTATTTTGTGGAAGAATGGGGAAGAAAAGTTAAGTCAATACCCCCATATGTTTGTCAAATGATCTCCATGTTTATATGATCACCTCAAAACGGTCATTAGTAAGATTGTAAATAAGCGAGCATTGTAAAAGCTCAAGTGTAGGAGGTGGGGTGGGTTATGTATTACAAACCCCATATGATGTATTATGTTATTAAAAAAAATTGAGAAAAGAAAAAGAAAGAGATTGATGTAGAGTTGTGTAGAGTTTGTATATCTTCGTCCAAGTCTTGGCTTAGCAACCAAACCAGCGTGTATTCGTGTAAATAATTAGCTAACCCTTCCACCCTAAATTCACCTAAAGTCACCACCCAAATGTATCCCATCCATTTCCGTTTCCATTATATGTTATCTTACACCTACACCCCACAACCCTTTATAAAGACCTCTTAGATAGTAATGAATAATACTTGGCGCTAGCGTGGATAGTTTGATCATATACCAGCTATGGTAATTTATATGCTATGAACAGTAATGAAGTGTTAAATTTCCATTTCCCCCATATGTTTATAATTATTATAACACCGAGTGAAAGAAAGAATCCCCATACACTAATGTGAGGTGCTAGAATACTTTTCCGTGTTTTAATTAAAGGTCTAGAAGGTTGTGTAGTAAAATATGTTTAAAGAGTAGTAAAATTGGCTCTCATATTGTTATAGTCAAGGGTAAAAAAGCCCCAATTGCTTGAGGACAAGCAAATCCCAAGTGTATGGGTATTTGATAAGGTGTCATTTATACACTTTTTTTGGGTCATTTAACCTCCTAAATCGTGCATTTATGCCCAAAATAGGTACTTAATTGTTTCTTTTTAGGTATTGTGCATTTGGAAGACATTTGGAAGAATTACACGTGACTTGGGCTCATTTAGAGAAGAAACGGACAAGACTATGGACCTACACCAACATCTCTCAAGAATTTCTACTCAGAGGCTGGAGACGGCGTCACAAGATACACGTGACGCCATCACAATTTAACCCATGACGGCGTCAGAGATTTGGCGACGGCGTCATAACGTAGCCGACCTAAAGAAACCTTAGAAGATTCTAGATAAAGATACGTGCACGCGAAGTACCAGATATTGTTTTGATCATAACTCCTTCATACGAACTCGGATTTCAACGATTCAATAGCTCACACATTTAGAACGAGAAGATCCACAACCACGCAAAAGATGTCGTTGTGACAGTGTCACATGTTATTGGTGACGCCGTCACAAAGGTCGGTTAGGGTTTTGCCTATAAATACACCTCATAGCATTTTTGGCTTTTTTATCAAGCCCTAACCCAACCCTAAAGTCCGATTCTAGGGTTTGGGTAGGTATTTTTCCAGCAACTTAGAAGAATGAATTCATGCCATAAACATCTTATAATGGTTTGATTATCATATATATCTTAATTCATGTCTTCAATTCCTTTTGTTGATTATGATTTATATTGCTTGAGTATGCTTGGCTAATTCATCTAGTATTTATTTAGGATTGCATGAACCTTGTCATTAATTGATTGGATCTTGTTGTTTGTGACAGATTCAATGAGTCTAATTGATTCTAGTTTATAATTCTTGTTTCCTATTACTCTGAGGATGGATGTACATGGGTAGGCTCTAAAAAATAGCTTTTGTCTGTATCGCTGTTGATATGTCTAGGGAAACATGATTGTGTAGAAAGGATACCATCGGGTAACAGTCTTCATAATACCTTGCCCCCTAATATGGTTGATCCACTTTTAATATATTTCACATGCACTTAGTGTACTCCTAAGGGCCAGGTATTAGTCTTTATACTACCTTACTTGTGCGTTGCTCTAGCGGAATACTAAGTAGACGACGTGTTCGTGTAATTTATTCATGACATAATTACACATTACATCTCAAGTGTGACAAAGCAATAGGTAGAATTGGATAGCTAGCAAGGAGTAGTGCATCCCAAGTGAATACACTTCGTTGTAAAATTGTTTCCTCATTAGATTGGATTAAAATTAGAACTAGTTAATACAAACCAACTCTCAAAATCATAAGTTTACTTGCTTTCTGTAAAACACAAAAATACAAAAATAATCTTCCTTCAACCTTTAGACCTTAGTGAACATTCGATCCGGCCTTCATAGTGCTATTCCCCTGGAGAACGATAACAACCTCCGAGCCTTGCCTATACTACGCTACAACGATTAGGTACACTGCCTAGAGAGTTGTAAAACTTCTTATAGAAGTCCTATGACGACCGCATCAAGTTTTTGGCGCCGCTGCCAGGGAATAGCGTAGGTTTTGGCTTCAATCTAGCCTAGGTCTACTCACAAGATTCCTATCAAGTGAGATTTAATTTCTGTCAATTAGCTTTCTTGTAGTCTATCTTTTCTTTGTGCCCTTTGTTTTGTAAATCACTCTTTCGTTCATCATCATGATGTATGAAAGACCACCCACTACACCCTCTCAAAACCTACCCCGAAACATAACCTTCCCATTCCAAAATAACATCTTGATGTTCCAACAACATCAAGATGAATCTCTTTATGATGCGTGGACTCGTTTCAAAAACTTAATCCAAAGAGTCCCTTATCATGGCCTTAATTTATGGTCCCTGGCTCAATTCTTTTATGATCATGTCAATAGATATACTCAAATAGACATTGACTATGCAGCAGGTGGGAACCTTAGGTATAACACCCCCATTTTTACATATATAGCAGTGGAAGCTAATCTGGGGTATTATTTCATAGTACAACAGTCATAACCATAGAAAATGACTCAAAAGAGACGTTTATAAAGATAAGTTATCATTCATTATTTCATCAGAGTTTTTACAAACAGAGGGCCCAAAATCTACATGAAAACATAAAGTTTGAAGGATAACAGTTTAGCCATCTTTAAGTCCGTGCCACTCCGTGCCATAAGATGTTCAGCTACCTGAGATAAACATGCTAAAAAGGTCAACACAATGGTTAAGTGAAATTCATAGGTTTATAATAAATAGTGTGAATACAAGTCATCATAAGAGTGGGTTGCGTTGTTATACACCCATAAGTGTAATAATTGCAATGAGTACAGATATTATGGAAAACAGAATTGTTGCGCCTAAGCTCATGGCACTCAAACTGACTAGTGTATATGTCAATAATGATATATATAAAGATAATAGCCCTCGTGTAGGTAATTGCCATATACCTATGAGTTTCAAATATAGTGCGTTTGGTTACCTATCCGGCTAACACAAATGGGATTCGTCAATCCCAATAGGCCTATTCACAATATTCACATTCACTCACAAGTGATTAATGGTCCATGATGGTGGGGTCTTTTGGCATAAAGGGACTTAGACAACAGATGCAATAATATATCAGGATAGCATACATTTAGAAAACACTTGTATTCATGGTTTATAGCATGTATCCCCCTCACGGGTTTATGAAATAGAAGATTTAAAAGTGAGGCTATGAACTCACCTTAACAGTATAGGGAAATCTGATTGATGGCAAAAGTATATCAAGTGAAAGTAACGGCTTCGTCACGCAACCTGGGGTGATATGTCAAGTCTTAGTGTGATAGTTTATGTTTCAAAACTTCATAAAGTTTAACGTATATCTTTGATTTATTAAATTATGGAAATATTGTATCGTTGTTCGGGCTATCATAATCCAGAGGCCATGTAGTATCGTTTGAGGAGCCAGGGCACTTTAAATCGTAAACCCAGCAAACTCGTCAAAACGAAAACTCAAATGAAACCCTTCATATGAAATTCCCTAGTAACGTGATACGATAAGATTTTAAGTTTCTTCAAAAGTTAGTTGATGATAAATTATGTTAAATATATAACGAAATAATGCGTCGATTTATGATTAATAACGATAAATGTGTCGGGTTTTAATAAAATCGAGTTTTATAATATTAATATATATTTTTATAATTTATATAAAAATATTATATTTTATATTTTTAAGTTTGCAAAAATGGCAATATATACCCTCGATTTATAAACTTTTACAAGTTTAGTCCTTTATATATAAAGTATATATAATTTAAACCTTTAACTTTAAAACTTGGCAAGATAGGTATTTATAGTTATAACTTAGAAAAATGACATTTTCAAACCCTTTATTTATAAATTTTAGAAAGTTACGATATATACCCCTTGCATGGAAATAATTTACAAATCAAGTCCAAAAAGCCATGCAAGCTTATTTTAGGATTCCAAATGATATTTGCAGGTTATAGCTTATTAGAATAAGCAAAAATAAGATGTTTTAATGTAACAAAAGTTTAGAAAAAGGATTCGTTAGCTAGAAAATCAAAACAGGTTGTTTTTAGGGTTTTAATAAAAAACGCATGGGTTTGAGGATTCAAGGCTTTAACAAAAGTTCATATAGGATCTAATAGACCTTATGATAGTTCTAATTCAGATTATGAGCTTATTGAACAAGATTTTGAGCTTACTTGAGCTAAAATGGGTCGAAATGGGGTTTTCAGGTTCGTACGCCTAGAAACGACTTCAAGGGCTCCTTTCTTTTGATTTCTTGGCTTCTATTCTGATCTTAGGGACCTTATACTTCTTATTTGGCTGAGATGGAACTCCATTTGTGTTTGTAATGAAGATTTGAGGTGTGTTTGAATGGGTGTGCATGTTTTGGCTTTATATAGGGCTTGAAACCCTTAGTGCCTAAGTTTTCTTGGTGGCTAAGGGTCAAGGGATGTAGAGTGGTGATTAAGGGATGCTAAGTGATGAGTATTGAGGGCTAGAAGAGTAGCTAAGCAAGGTGGGGGTGTTGGAGGGGGTTCGGCTACATAGGAGTGACAAGGAGGTGATCATGCAACTTGGTGGCCAAGGGAGGTGATGGAGGTGGTTTCTAGGCTGCTAGGTGCTTGAGGTTTTAGGATGCTAGCTTGAGTTGAAAATGGGTCAAAATGAAGTAAAGGAGGGATGAAGGTGGTGGTGAGTCATGGAGGAGCTTGAGGTGTTTATTTAGTTTATACATGGCTGTTTTTGGACAGCCAACATCAGTCCCGGTAATTTGGTTGCCATTTACAAACCGTAATTCCGATCAACCTTAAACCAGTGAGCATGGTTAGATATTTGAGTCCTCTACAACTTTTAGTTTTACATATTCAGGGGTTACTATACAAAAATCTAGAGATAACAGCCATTTACTACAGGTGTGCAGAATTTGCGCACCTTTGCCATTTCGGCTATAACTAATTCATCCGACGTCGAATCGGGGTGATTCAATCGGCAAAATGATCACAAGACATAGGGCTACAACCTAGTGTTTTACTTTAATACCCAGAACCTATGATATGCCAAGGATCTTATGTTTTATTAACGGATCAGATTCTGAAAACTATGAACTAGTTTAAGGTGTAATGGGTTTGCTATGGTTTTATGATTTTGGTTTAGGGTTTTGATGAATTAAGGGTTTTAGAATAGGGTTTAGAATGGTTTTAGGGATTAGGTTTAGGGTTTAGGAGTTGTGCATTGGGTGTTTGTACCTTGTGTTAAAGTGGTGGTAAGATATAAACATGATTTAGGAGGTAAGATGACCTAGTTTGTATTTCATGTACAATTGAGCTTTAGACGGTTGTACTAGGGTTTAGGAGGGAAAAGATATTTAAAAGTTTGGCATTGTAACTTGTACACATGCTTTGAACATTTGTACACTTGTTTTGACATGTAATTAGGGTTTTTGGAATAAACGTTAACGTATAATGCTTGTTTTGGAATAACGTTTAAATGGTACGTTAAATGGATAACGTACATGTGTAAAATGAGATTTGAAACTTAGACTTGACCATATTAGATTGTTTACATGATATAAACAAGTTATAGAATGCATTGGTAGGTTGCGTGAGCTCGTTTACTTTAGTTATGTAAACTATGTTACATAATGGAATAAAGCGAAAATTTTCCCTATAAAAAGGTAGTATATACTTTAATAGATGGATAGTACATTGCATCTATGTTAATAGATGGATATTTACATTGATGAAAATTGCGGGTTGTTATAGTCTCCCATCCTTACAGAAATCTCGTCCCGAGATTTAGTTGAATGATGGAGTGATGTTTGTAAATAATCGAGTGAACAATTTACAAATCGAAAGAAGTCTAGAGACTTATTTGTATGATGGTAATAATGATAATGATTAAATGATCGAAAAAGAATTATTTGTACAAAGTATTAAAAATAGGAATGTTTGTTCGAATGCCTACACTTATTTAACTCATTTTTATTTGTTCATTTACAAACAGAGGCGTCACAATCCTTATAACTGAGAATTTATAAATTTATAGTTCGGTGGTTTATAATTTCCTTATTCAAATGAAGAAGCGTCATAATTCATTTCAATAAGATGATTATAAATCATCATGCTTAAGCATAAAACATGATATCAAAACGGTGTTAAGTAGAAGATGTTTCCTTGGCGGTATGATTTTCCAAAATCATGAGAAGAATAATGAGACATTAAATTGCACGATACTGATCCAGAAATCACACTTGGAGAATTTGGCATACAATTCCTCCTTTCTGAGTAATTCCAAAATTATTCTCAGATGATTTGCGTGTTCTTCTTTGTTACGAGAGTAGATAAGAATATCATCGATGAACACTATTACGAATTTGTCCAAGTATGGTTTACACACACGATGAATACAGCAGGCGCGTTAGTTAAACCAAATGGCATCACTTGAAATTCATAATGTCCGTATCTTGTTCTGAAAGCAGTCTTGGGAATATCTTCATCCCTGACTCTCAGTTGATGATAGCATGATCTTAAGTCAATCTTCGAGTAGACACTCGAACCTTGAAGTTGGTCAAATAAGTCATCAATCATGGGTAATGGGTAACGATTCTTTAAAGTAAGTTTATTCAACTCCCGATAATCGATACACATCCTGAAAGATCCGTCTTTCTTTTTAACAAATAAGACAGGAGCTCCCCAGGGTGAAGTACTTGGTCGTATAAAACCTTGATCTGATAACTCTTGAAGTTGGTTAGAAAGTTCTTGCATTTCTGAAGGAGCTAATCTATAAGGTGCTCGGGCTACATATGCTGTTCCTGGAATTAGATCGATTTGGAATTTTACTTGGCGAACGAGAGGAAGGCCAGGTAGATTTTCAGGAAAAAATTCCTGACTACTGGTATGTCTTCTAGTTGTTTTTCGTATTACTTATTTTCCATTACTTGAGCTATGAAAACTTGACATCCCCTAAATATATACCTTTCGGTTTTTATACATGATATAAGGTTTAGTCGAGTTTTATTTCGATCTCCTCGGATAATCAAAGTTTCACCGTCGATTGGGATGTGGATGACTTTTTCTAGCATGATACTTGGATAACCAATCCATAATGATGACGTCAAAACTACCGAGTTTAATTGGCATAAGATCAATTTCGAAAGGTTGGTTTAACAAAATCTAGGTGCAACCTTGGATAACGGTATTATGAAATAGTGAGGTATAATAGGACTATAACTGTATTATATCCTGAACAACTTGCCTTCATACTTTACATAGTCAAAATTTGACAAGTGTTGTTATTTATACCACACATCCCGTAGTTAGGTTCTAACAAAAGTTATAACTAGAATCTAATCTAGTAGTCCGAGGGTCCTTTGTTTCTGCAGTTTCTGGTCCGATGACCCACCTTGTTGCAAGTCTGACACTTTTTGGGGGGGGGTGGGGGGGTGGGAACCAATTGCGAATTTTCTGTGTGAATGTTAGGTGCCATCTTGTTCCACCAGGAAGGTTTCCTGCGTATCTTTTGTTTTTAGTTTACTTTTTGTTCTTAGTCGAGGTGGCAACATGAGTCCTGACACTTTCTTGCCTTCTATTCTGCTGTTGGTGGTAATTATTGTTACGGTAGTTGTTGTTGTTGCTGGTGGCGTTCCTTCTATCATCAAACTTTCGTTTGTGATCATTGGTTCCTTGCACAGAACCATGCTTTAGTACCTGATCCATTAACCTCTGGGCTATGTTGGCAACTTCTTCCAGAGTTGTGGCAATACTATCAGTAACTAATTTCCTGATGGCGGCCTGAGTCATTGTTGATGTTGCAGATGTTGATGTCCTTTTAGGAGCCATTCAATCAACATTTACAAAATATGAATGATATCACAAGTTATTGTCAAAATTTTCATACATAGTGGTATTGAAATCATTTGACATATCATTGTATGGATTCTAATTTTTGACACAAGTTCTAACAAAGTAATACATATCCCTTGGTATTACATTGCAGGATATAACGGAAAATTTTTGGAATTTAATATTTCCATAAATGAACATTCAAACAAGCATCTGACTCATTAGATTCCTCGGGGACTGGTTCACTTCCTAGTGTGTGGTATGATCCATAATGAGTTATCTAACTCTGCGAAGATAGACTCATCAAAGGGTTGAATCTTATGGTGGTGGAGAGTTGGACCTAACGGTGATGAAGATCCTACTGATGAAGATGGAGATATTGGATATGGGTGATTCACAGGAATGTCTTTAGTGTCTTTAGTGATGGAATCTACTTCGGGGGAGAGGAAGAAATTCGGGAATATCAACATTGGTGATGTGGTATTACTCGGAGATGGAGGGCAAAACAGTGCGGTTGATCAATAGGAGCTTGTGGAGGGATAGGTGGTTCATCAGCTAGCCAGCATTAGATGCTTGCATATTATGGATCATCGTGAGAAGGTGTTAATTGGTAGTGAGGCAAAAGATACTTAGATAAATTATTTGAAGGATCATGAGAGATGTTTCCCAGTAAGACTGGGAAATAGTCTGGTGAAGTCGGAGTATAGTCCAGAAAGTTAGAGGAAAAAGCATCCTCAATATCGGAAGTAGGATGGTTGGGAGAAGGCATCACTCTGTTAACAACCTAGCGGTAAATAACATAAGTTATTTATATAATAGTATAGTAGTTATGTATCTTTACATACTATTTGGGAGATGTAGTGGCACGGAGGACTTTCTTGGATGGAAAAAGAAAAGTAGTTATAGTTAAAGTTTTAACCTTGTTCTCTATAATCGTGGCTCTTGATACCAATCTATAACACCCCCATTTTTTGACATATAGTAGCGGAAGCTAATCTGGGGTAGTATTTCATAGTACAACAGTCATAATCATAGAAAATGATCCAAAAAAGACGTTTTTGGAAAATTTAATTATCATTCATTATTTCATCAGAGTTTTTACAAACAGAGGTCCCAAAATCTACATGAAAACATAAAGTTTGAATGATAACAGTTTAGCCATCTTCAAGTCTATGCCACTCCGTGCCATAAGATGCTCAGTTACCTGAGATAAACATGTTAAAAAGGTCAACACAATGGTTGAGTGAAATTCATAGGTTTATGTTAAATAGTTTCAATACAAGTCATCATAATAGTGGGTTACGTTGTTATACACCCATAAGTGTAATAATTGCAATGAGTACAATTATTATAGAAAACAGTGTTATTGCCCTAAGCTCATGATATCAATACGTTAACATGGAAATCACCGTAGTGACATTGGTGTATTGAGGAAACAAATGTCCTCGTGGAAAGGTAACTTGCCAAAGTTACCCATTATAATCAAATATAGTGCTATTGGTACCAGAAAGTATAGGTACACCAACGGGAGTCGTCACACCCCGATAGATCTATCCACAATATTCGCGTTCACTCGCAAGTGACTAATGGTTCATGATTAAGAAATATTGGCAGTAAAGGTGACTTAGGCAATAATAAATCAGGATAACATACAGTTGGAAAAATACTCGTATTCATGGTTTATAGCATGTATCCCCCTCGCGGGTTTATGAAACATTTAAAAGAGTTAAATGCGAGGCTATGAACTCACCTTAACAGGGAAATCTGATTGATGACAAAAGTATATGAAATGAAAGTAACGGCCTCGTCGCGTAACCTGAGGGTAATATGTCAAGTCTTAGTGTGATGGTTTATGTTTCAAAACTTCATAAAGTTTAACGTATTACTTTGATTTATTAATTTATGGAAGTATTGCATCACTGTTCGGGCTATCATAATCCAGAGGCCATGTAGTATCGTTTGAGGAGTCAGGGCACTTTAAATCGTAAACCCAACAAACTCGTCAAAACAAATACCCAAATGGAACCCCTCACATGAAATTCCCTAGTAACGTGATACGATAAGATTTTAAGTTTCTTCAAAAGCTAGTCGATGATAAGTTACGTTAATTATATAACGTAATTGTTTTATAATGCGTCGATCGTTGATTAATAACGATAATTGTGTCGGGTTTTAATAAAATCGAGTCTTATAATATTAATATATATATTTTTATAATTTATATAAAAATATTATATTTTATATTTTTAAGTTTGCAAAAATGGCAATATATACCCTCGATTTATAAACTTTTACAAGTTTAGTCCTTTATATATAAAGTATATATAATTTAAACCTTTAACTTTGAAACTTGGCAAGATAGGTCCTTATAGTTATAACTTTAGAAAAATGACATTTTCAGCCCCTCTAGTTATAAATTTCAGAAAGTTATGATATATACCCCTTGCATGGAAATAATTTACAAATCAAGTCCAAAAAGCCATGCAAGCTTATTTTAGGATTCCAAATGATATTTGCAGGTTATAGCTTATTAGAATAAGCAAAAATAAGATGTTTTAACGTAATAAAAGTTTAGAAAAATGATTCGTTAGCTAGAAAATCAAAATGGGTCGTTTTTAGGGTTTTAATTAAAAAAAACACATGGGTTTGAGGATTCAAGGCTTCAACAAGATGTTTATATCTGATCTTAACAGTATTATGAAATTCTAAAGGCATTATTATGAGCTAATTGACAATATTATAAGTTACTTGAGCTACAATGGGTCGAAATGGGTTTCGGTTCGTACGCCCATAGAAAATGACTTCAATGGCTTCTTTCTCTTGATTCTTGGCTTCTATTATGATCTTAGGGACCTTCTACTTCTTCCTTGGCTTCCTTACTTCTGCTAGAACTTGGTTTGAACTTAGATTTAAGGTGGAAAAGAGTTGTGAGGATGAAATGAAAGTGTATGTGTGTGTTCGGCTTATATAGGGCTCAAATGACTTTTAGGGACCAAGTTTAATAGAGTATGGCACCAAGATTACTTGGTGTGGTGGCCAAGGGCTGTCATGGTGACTAATAGAAAGCTAGGGTGAGGTGTAGGGAGGTGGTGATGGTTCAACATCAAGATGGCGCAAGTGGCATACTTAGTAGTGCAACTTGTGGTTAGTAGCTGACAGGAGGTTGTGGAGTGTGCTTTGGAAGTGATGGTGATGTGGTGGTGAGGTCATGGTAATGAAGGTGGTGGTGAGTCATAGAGGAGCTTGAGGTGTTTATTTAGTTTATACATGGCTGTTTTTGGACAGCCAACATCAGTCTCGGTAATTTGGTTTCCATTTACAAACCGTAATTCCGATCAACCTCAAACCAGTGAGCATGGTTAGATATTTGAGTCCTCTACAACTTTTAGTTTTACATATTCAGGGGTTACTATACAAAAATCTAGAGATAACAGCCATTTACTACAGGTGTGCAGAATTTGCGCACCTTTGCCATTTCGGCTATAACTAATTCATCCGACGTCGAATCGGGGTGATTCAATCGGCAAAATGATCACAAGACATAGGGCTACAACCTAGTGTTTTTACTTAATACCCAGAACCTACTAATTTTGCCCAGATCTTATGTTTTATTAACAGATCAGATTCTGAAAACTATGAACTAGTTTAAGGTGTAATGGGTTTGCTATGGTTTTATGATTTTGGTTTAGGGTTAGATGAATTAGGGTTTTAGGATTAGGGTTTAGAATGATTTAGGGATTAGGTTTAGGGTTTAGGAGTTGTGCATTGGGTGTTTGTACCTTGTGTTAAAGTGGTGGTAAGATATAAACATGATTTAGGAGGTAAAATGACCTAGTTTGTATTTCATGCATAATTGACTTGTACATTGAGCTTTAGAAGGTTGTACTAGGGTTTAGGAGGGAAAAGATATTCAAAAGTTTGGCATTGTAACTTGTACACATGCTTTGAACATTTGTACACTTGTTTTGACCTGTAATTAGGGTTTTTGGAATAAACGTTAACGTATAATGCTTGTTTTGCAATAACATTGTAAATGTTACGTTAAATGGATAACGTACATGGTAAAAATGATATTTAAACATAGACTTGACATATTACGATGTTTACATGATATAAACATAGATATAAATGGCATTGGTAGGTTACGTGAGCTCGTTTACTTTAGTTACGTAAACTATGTTACATAATAGAATAAAGCAAAAAATTTCCCTGTAAAAAGGTAGTATATACTTTAATAGATGCATAGTACATTGCATCTAATTTAATAGATGGATATTTACATTGATAAAAATTACAGGTTGTTATAGTCTCCTATCCTTACAAAAATCTCGTCCCGCGATTTAGTTGAATGATGGAGTGATGTTTGTAAATAATCGAGTGAACAATTTACAAATCGAAAGAAGTCTAAAGACTTATTTGTATGATGGTAATAATGACAAATTATAAATGAGTGAACTTAAGTGTATGGCATTTGTACAAACAATTCTCTTTCTATCCGTTTGTACAAATAATTACCTATAACAACCCGTAATTTTCATCACTGTAATTTCCACTTATATTATATTAAATACTACTTTTTCAAGGGAAATTTTTTGCTTTATTCCATTATGTAACATAGTTTACATTTCTAAAGTAAACGAGCTCATGCAACTACCTATGCCAATTCTATCTACGTTTATGTTAGCCTCAAAATATTGAGTCGAACAATGGAAGTTCGTTCATAATTATATTAGGTCTCGGTCACTAAATTAATATACGTTGTAATAGGCTAGACGGGTAAACGGGCTCTTATTTGTAATCTAATCGGTCACGTGTATCGGGCGAAAGCCCAAGTAAACCCGAGCCCAGCCCGTAGAATTACTAAAGGCATGCAAGCCTTTTAGTCTTAACTATAAATACCCCTCTCCAAGGATGGAGAGGGTGTTGGTTCATTTGTAAACATTCTCTTACAAGTTAATTCAACCATTCTCTTTCATTTTCTCTCTCTTGTTTCTCTCTCTAAACTTCTTCTAATTTCCTTCTCTTTTCTTCTTGAATTCGTGTAACTAGTAATGAAGTGAAGTGATTACGGGTAACCGACATTTGGTATCAGAGCCTCGGGTGTTTCGTGTTTGATTTGTGGATTAAATACAAATTTCATGGCTTCTTATTATTTTTTCTTCTTGGTTCGAACTAAAACGCAAAGAAAAACCATGGTTTGATTTATATTTTCATGGTTAAGTTGTTAAATCTTTGTACTTTCATGGCTAGAACAAGTTCTTACATCTATCTTCGTAGTTCTATAGCTTAGTTCATGGATAAATGGGTGAAATCGAGCTAGTTTTGAAGTTTTTTTCATCATTGTGTTTTGAAAAATTCTTGGTTGCGTTTTGTGTATAAAGACAAGAAAGAGTACCACGTGAAAATGACTTGTGAAAGCGACTCTTGTACTTGTTGCGTTTTGCTTAAAGTTTGTTGTGTTTTGCTCAAAGAACTCATTGCGTTTTTATCAAGATCTCATTGCGTTTTGCTCAAAGAACTCATTGCATTTTGCTCAAAGAACTCATTGCGTTTTGCTAAAGAACTCATTGCGTTTTGCTCAAAGAACTCATTACGTTTTGCTCAAAGAACTCATTGAGTTTTGCTCAAAGAACTTATTGCATTTTGCTCAAAGAACTCATTGCGTTTTGCTAAAGAACTCATTGCGTTTAACTCAAAGAAATCTTGCGTTTTGCTCAAAGACACATTGTGTTTTGCTCATAAAGTCACTGCATTTTGCTAAAGATCAAGTGCTGTGTTTTGCCTAGAGCCTTGCGTTTTGCTCATTGCGGTTTGCCAAGAAGATTGTGTTTTGCATCTTGCGATTTGTCTCTTGCGGTTTGACTAGAGCTTTGCGTTTTGCTCATTGAGGTTTGCCTAAGATTCTTGAGGTTTGTCTAAAGAAGACTATGTTTTATCCATTGAAAACCCATGTTTTGAAACCCTAATTTCCCAAAAAAAATTTTGACCTTACCACGAAGGTCAATCCGCGCATCAGGTGGTATTTGATCGAATTGGGGAATCTATTAATCACCGTTTAATCAAAACATAACATCAAGACAAACAAACTTCAATGACTAATTACAAGGACTTTGGACTTTAATTCAGACTACAAGGACAATTAATCAACAACAACAAACATAATCAACAAACTTTAACAACGACAGTTAACTTTTTACGGTTTCCTCTCGATTTTGTAAAATCCCACGAAAGAACTTAATTTCTCTGTTTAAATCTTTGACTTTTAAAATCCCGTAGAAATTAGTTACTTTCAATTAATCACAGATTCAATCACAACACTTCATAACACTTAAGATCCTTTAATCATTTTTCACTTCATAATTCTTAAATCATTCATCATGACAACTCCAATTGTAACTTCCACAACCGACAGTCAAATGTATAACAACATAATGGCAGCTGGTTCAAGGGATCGTCCACCAATGCTTGCAATAGGACGATATGCACAAACAATGGCTATCACATGTTCTTACGATACATTGATACAAGACCAAAAGGTGATGCCCTTATCCGAAGTGCTTTCCTTAAAGGTCCTTACACTCCAACGATTGTCACAACACCAGCTGTTCCTGCAATAGAGGATTCTCCAGCAGTTCCTGAACAAACAACAGTCGAGACAGTTATGAATATGATTCCTGAAAACAGGGGTCATTTTGAATCAGAAAAAGAAGCAATTTATTTGATATTGACTGGAATTGGAGATGAAATATACTCAACTGTTGATGCATGTCATACAGCTCAAGAAATGTGGGAAGCCATCGAAAGGCTACAACAAGGTGAATCACTTAGTATTCAAGATGTCAAGACAAACTTATTTTGGGAGTTTGGTCAATTCACCTCTCACGATGGAGAAACAATTGAGTCTTACTACACAAGAGTCTACAAAATGATGAATGAAATGATGAGAAACAATTTAACAGTTGCAACGATGCAAGTCAATGTTTAATTTCTTCAACAACTTCAACCAGAATGGTCAACATTTGTCACAATTATGAAGGAACAACACAAGTTGGATGAAGTTTCATACCATAAACTCTTTGACATTCTGAAACAATACCAAAAGGAAGTTAATGAACTCCGTGCTGAAAGAATAGCCAAGAATGCTAACCCATTAGCACTTGTTGCCACTGCCTCAAACACTTTCAAGACCCTTATTATCAAACATCAAAACCTCACAAATCATATGCACCAACATCAAAAGTTTCACTTCCAACCAGATCTCATGCAACTACAAGATACAAAGGCAAAGTGATAGCCAAACCAATCACATCACCATCTGAGTCAGCTTCTGAAGAAGACAGTGATCCTGAACAAGCTCTGAAGGATAAAGACATGCAGAAAAATTTGGCTCTCATTGCAAAATACTTTAAGTAACCTACAAAACCTTCCAACAACAACCTCAGAACTTCCTCATACACCAGAACAATAATGTGGATACTACTCCAAGGTACAGGAATGACAAATCAGACGGACAATATGGGAATCAAGGGCAGTGAATGCTGTTGGGGCCCCTAGGAAACTGTAGGTGTTCCAGTAGAGCAACAGTCCTGGATACATTCTTTAAACACTGCAAAGAATTGTATTATGCTAAGTAATGCAGAAAGCCAACAACGGTTAATAGACTCCATATCACAAGGAAAAGAATGTTGATGTAAACAGCTGAGAAAGGTGTTCAACTTCAAGCAGAGCAATCTGACTGCTAGCCAGACACGGATGAAGAGATTGATGAACAAGAGTTGGACAGCACCAATACAGCACATGGCAAAGATCCAGAGTTCCAAATGCAGACTCAGGCACAGACCTGAGCATTGGAACAATTACAATAGAACTAGACGATAATGTGGTTGCCAATTACATACAACATTTTGACCATCTGAATCCATTAGTAAACACATGACCAGTGGAAAACGGATGAAGTAATAGTCACTCCTGACTCACCGGATATGTGTGATAATAGAAATTCAAATGACCAAAATGATGTAAGAATGTAAAGATGAGCGTGCTGCACTTGCTATTTTTTAATTGCTAATTTAAAGCTTGATGTCGATGAAAATAAAAAGATTCAAAAGCAATTAAAGAAAGCAAATGCAACATTGACTCAAGAGTTAACTGAGTGCAAATCTATTCTTGCGGAAACTAGTAGAACTCTAGGAGAATCTAATAGTATTCGGGATAGTTGCTTAGTTGCACTTCAAAATAAACAGACTGAGTTTGAGAGGTACAAGGCCTTTAATGATCGTACAGTTGACTATGACAAACTTGAACATAAGTTAAATGAAGCTCTAGGACTATTAGCTCAAAAAGAAATTGACATAAAAGAAGGTTTAAAAGTGAAAGCCTACGAAATTTCTGTTGTCAAAGAGAAACATGATGAGTTAGTCAAACAGAGTCTTTTAACCAAGTCACATTACGAAGGTCTTGTCAAGGAGAAAACAAAGGTAATAACGGATTTGAAGCTTAAGGAAGAAAAAGATATTGACAAAATGATTTCAATGGAAAACCAGATAAAGTTTTTGAATGAAATTGTTTACAAACGGAGTCAATCAATCCAAACCATTCATATGTTAGCACCCAAATGCCCTACATTTAATGGAAGACCTACCTTTGCCAATCCAAGGTACCTCAAAAAGGCTCAAAATGAGATACCATGTTTGTATGCGATCCCACATGACCAATCTGATCCTGCAAACAGACTCGTCCCCGATAGGGAAGAGACTCAGACTCTTGAAGAAGAGAGTCGATCAAAATTGAATAAAGACTTAGTGAAACCTTTTGACTACACAAAGTTAAATAGTCTTTATGAAATTTTTAAACCCCCGACTCAGCATTATGAAATTCAGTTCGCACAGGCAAATGAAATAAGAAAGAAAATGTGGAGAAAATCATTTGTGAAAACAAAACTAAATATTTTTAAAAACATAGATTTATTACCTGTGTCTAAATCAATAAGCAAAAGTAGACAAGCATATAATGTCATGACAAATAACATTAATCATCTGAAAGAAATTGTCAATCAAGCATGGGTAAAACATTCAAACGACCTTCTTCATCTTCGTAACCCAACTGCGCAAGATATGGAAATCCTAGTTAAGACATGTTTGATGCCCCTTGCCCTTAAGACTCAGAATGATAGTTTCGCATTTGTACATGAACTTAAGCAAGAAATGCATGTAGATTTAAAGTACGTTGAATCTTTTGAAGATGAACTTGATGAACTTGAATCTGATAAGGCAGAATTTTCCAACATGTATGATATGCTTTTGCAAGAATGTGTGTCTAAAGATGTTATGTGTTCTTATTTGCAATCTTCATCTGATTTAGATGAGATCACTGAATTACAATGCTTATATCTTCATAAAGTCAGGGAATGTGACTGTCTTGCACAAAAGCTTTCTGAACAAACTGAATTTGTAAGTAAAGAGATTTACACTGAGCTTTTACGGAATTTTGCTAAATAAGAAAAACACTCAATTTCTCTTGAAATCGCTTTACAAGAATGTCAAGAACAACTGAAAAATGACACAGTTTGCAAAGAAAAGGTGTCAAATGTATTTTGAAAGGAACGTGAACAATATTTTGAAATACAAGATTTGAAAGCTCAACTGCAAGACAAGAACATTGCAATAAGTGAGTTAAAGAAACTCATTGAAAAATGCAAAAGGAAAATCTGTGGACACTAAGTTTGATAAACCATATGTTGTTCGACAACCAAATGCTCAAAGGATTCCAAAACCATCAGTTTTAGGAAAACCGGCTCCTTCTTCAGACTCTCTTGAGAGAAAATATTTTGCAAAGAAAAAGTCGGTTTTAAAAACTAATGAGTCAGAGGGTTTATCAAAACCAGTCACTCCACAGAATTTACCTCAAACAGCAACGCAAGCTGTAAGAAACACAAATGTGATTAAACCAGGCATGTATCGAATTATAAGTAGTACTACACAAACTAGAGCACCACAGTTGAATCAGACTTCTAGGAATACTAATCCTCGCGTATCTACATCTACAAGAGTAGCTCACAAAACTAATGTTAGCAGACCACAACATAGGAGCAATCAAATGAAAGATAAGGTCATTCCAAACACTAGTCATGTGAAGTTTAAGAAGACTGAAGTAGAAGAACACTCTAGGATTTCTAGTATTTTTAATTAAACAAAGTCTGTAACTACGTGTAATGATAGTTTAAATTCCAGAACTTTGAATGTTAATGATGTTTGTACTACTTATAGAAAATGTGTGTTTAGTGGGAATCATGATGCCTGTGTTTTTAAGTTTTTGAAAGACGTGAATGCTAAAACTAAGAAGCCTAATGGAGTACCTATTAGTACTAGAAAACCCAAAAGTCAAATGAACAAATCTGTTGCAACACTCCATACGAAAACAGTTGCATCATAATCCACTATCACAAATTCAAAGAGTTACTATAGGATGTTGTATTAGAAGACTAATAAGGCATGGAAATAGTGGATAGCACAACAATGCCCATCAGCATATACATGGGTTCCTAAAACAAAAAGGAAATGGGTACCTAAAGTTAGGAACAAAATTGTGACTAAGAAAGTTAGTTTTTCCATCGTCCTCTAATTCTCTTGCAGATTGTACAACTCATCCTATTCATTGTTAACTCTGGATGCATAAAGCACATGACGGACAATCTATCTCTGCTGTGTAATTTTGTTGAAAAATACTTAGGTACCGTTCATTTTGGCAATGATCAATTTGCTCCAATTCTTGGTTATGGAGATTTGGTTCAAGGAAATATCACGATCAAAAGGGTTTACTACGTCGAAGGTCTCAATCAAAATCTTTTCTCGGTTGGTCAATTCTGTGATGCAGATTTAGAGGTTGCATTTCGGAAATCTACATGTTTTGTTAGAGATCTTCGGGGAAATGACTTACTAACCAGTAATCGTGGAACTGATATCTATACAATTTCTCTTCAAGAAACAACTTCATCAACTCCAATCTATCTCATGGCTAAAGCATCACCAACTCAAGCATGGTTATGGAATCAAAGACTTTCTCATCTCAACTTCGACAACATCAACTTGCTTTCGAAGAAAGATGTTGTGATTGGTTTACCAAAACTAAAGTATGTCAAGGATCAATTATGCTCCTCTTGTGAAGTGAGTAAAGAAAAATGAAGTTCATTCCAGTCAAAGACTGTTCCAAGTTCGAAAGGACGGTTAAATTTGCTTCATATAGACTTATGTGGTCAAATGCGGGTTGCAAGCATAAATGGGAAGAAATATATTCTGGTAATCGTCGACGACTACACACTTGGACTCTCTTTCTACGTTCCAAGGATGAAACACCAGAAGTTTTAAAAGACTTTCTCACGATCCAAAGAAATCTTCAAGCCCCAGTAATTTCTATTCGCACTAACAGAGGCACTGAGTTCTTAAACAAGACACTTAATGCATTCTTTAAAGAAGAAGGAATTGAGCATTAAACTTCTACTCCTCGAACACCTGAACAAAACAGCATTGTCAAAAGACGAAACCGCACTCTCGTTGAGGCTCCTCGAACGATGCTTTCGGCTTTTAAACTTCCTTTATTCTTTTGGGCTGAAGCAATTACAACCGCATGCTATACTCAAAATAGATCAATCATCATCCCAACTCATGAGAAAATGGCATATCACATAATTAATGACAGAAAACCCTCAATTAAACACCTTCACATCTTTGGTTGCACTTGTTACTTAACAAGAGATGGTGAAAATTTAGATAAGATAAAAGATAAAGGGGATCTGTCCATTTTGGTAGGATACTCCACTCAGTCAAAAGGATATCGTGTCTACAACAAGAGAACAAGGTTGATAGTTGAATCCATCCATCTCCGATTTGATGAGATCAAAAAGATGTCAAAGACGTCAGTTGCTAATGACACTTCAGGCCTCGTTCCCCAACGACAAAAGGCGTCAGATTATGACAACCCTGAACCTGCTCCAGAACTACAAAATGTTTCTCCTTCAGCAGATACAACAGTTCAATTACAACAGGAGTCAGATCTTCTTTTCGGTCCTTTGTATGATGAATTTTTCAATGATGGTACTTCTCATGTCAACAAGTCTTCTTCTCCCACCGACAATTCTATTCAAAAAGACACACCACCTTCAATGAATATTCAACCTCCATCAGAACCGACAACTCCAACAAATGTTCATGCTGAGGAAAACAACGATAATCAAGCAGAATTTACCAATCCTTTCTGTACATCGGTACAAGAAATTGCTGAGTCTTCCTCACGCAATATTGGTACTTCAAATATGCGTACCTTCAACCAACCTTAAGATTTCGAATACCGATGGACAAAAGATCACCCATTAACTCAAGTTCGTGGAAATCCATCCAAGCCAGGGCAAACAAGACGACAACTTGAAACAGATCCTGAAATGTGTATGTTCGCACTCACCGTGAGTATTGTTGAACCAAAAAACATTATGGAAGCAATGGCTGATTCTGCATGTTTAACAACCTGAGTCTTTAGTCAACAATTATCTTGAGCCGCAATTTATTTTCGTTGTTTGATTTGGAACAATTAATTTTCGTTCCGGACGATTTAATAAAAATCATTATTTTTGGCTATTTTGCAAGCCATACTGTAGTACCTCGTAAATTCGGGTTAATATTTTTAATTTGTATTCTATTATTTATTTTACTTTTGAGTAAAAATTATTATTATGATTAACCGAATAGGTTGTCTCGCGTTCGTAATGAAACAATTAATAAAAGTGAACCCGAATTTAGACTAAATATTAGTCTACACGCTCTACGTAAATTATTATTTTAGAAGATTATCTCATATGTTATAATTTTATTTTTATCATATACGTTTATTTTTTGTGGTTCCGACATAACTTTTGTTATATTTTATGTCTATACCCATTGACCTTAAATATAGCCGCTTAATTAAAGTTTAATAAAAATAAAACAAAAAGAGCATAATATAAAAAAAAGGGAAAGACAACTCATACGTGTTAAGTGAAAATGCAAATGTCATTTTGATGGAACGTATCACTAATCTACAACGTCATCATCATTTTCATTACTAAAAAAATAGAGATCTGATCTAGAGCATTATGTATTCCATATTATCAAAAACTTTATCAAGAGTAAAAATAAAATAGCTAGCATCTTCGGTCGTCCGCCATCTCTACAGCCACCACGCCACACCATCTCCGCCTCCTCATCACCTTATCCAACCAACTAGATCCACCATCGTCATCCGCTGCAACACCATGCAACACCACCTTCATCTATATCGTCACAGCCGCCTCCAACATCAATACCGCTGCCACCACCACAGCCAACCGAAACCACCACCACTTTTACCTTTCTTTTATATTTTACAAGTTTGGTTGGTTATTACTTTGTAAAAACTAGTAACAATTTTATATAGAAAACATCTCAAAGAGGTTAAAAGGATCTTTCAATACTTAAGAGGTACCATTAACATGGGACTCTGGTATTCGAAGGGTTCTGGCTTTAAACTAACAGCTTTTTCAGATGCCGACCATGCCGGATGCATTGATACTCGCAAAAGCACTTCTGGAGGAATGACATCCTATGTGATTAAGTTAGTCAGTTGGATGTCAAAAAGCAAGACTGTACTAGCAATTGTCATCCGCAAGGCTGAGTTTACGTGCGATATCTGCAAGATGTGCTCAAGTAATGTGGATGAGACACAGCTTAAGTGATTATGGCTTTCAACTACAACAAAAAACCGTTGTATTGGCGACTCTCAGTCAGCCAAAGCAATATCATGCACCCCCGAGCAACTCCCCGTACCAACACATTCCATACTCGGTATCACTCATCAAAGAACAGGTTGAAAACGGTATAATGGAACTATACTTTGTCAGAACAGAATACCAATTGGCTTGACATGTTTACTAAAGTCCCTTCTGAAAAGGTTTTAGTATCTCCTCAGACGAATGGTTATGAGATTTTTGACTCCATCAAACTGGAGGTTCTGACAAAAAATCTGCTTGATAGCTCATCAAACAACAACAATGTACATATTTTTTGAAAAAAGAAAATACAAAAAATAATAAAATATCAAAAAGAAAATACAAAAGCAAAAGAATTCAGAAAATGTTTCAAAAAATATTCTTCTCGACATGTCTCTTGGAATCGATAACATTTACGTGCTTAGAAATGTCGATTAACATTGACACGGGTGTGTAAATGAAGTTCGAGCGAGAGTTTCAAATGCTTTCAAAACATGTCATTTCTAATTTTCTAAATGGCTTATGTACAAATATCAGTACGTAACCCGAACTTCAAATAAAGGAAAGTTTATCTATAAAGATAACTTATCCTAACAACGAGAAATTCAACGTTTCTCGGTCTTGAGCTGTTCTTACAAGACATTCAAAGTTTTAAGCTCAAGAAAAAGGATAGTGTACGCATAAGTGCGCTTACCCTTAGAGTTGGAAGAGAAGTCTTCTAACATGATGTTTTTCAAAATGTTGAACATAATTTTTCAAGAATTTCTCACTGACAATTCATAATCTTTCAAAATTGTGTGTTCAACACTCCATCTTTCAAGGGGGAGTTTTTCGAAAAACAAAGTTTAATGAGTTTGGATACATCATCTCACGACCATTCTTATGTATTCAAACCATTCCCAAAAAGTCTCTTAATAACAACAAGATAATAATGACAATTAAATAGAATGATAGTTATAAGATGACTAAGTGTTCAACCTCAATTTTATATTCATTTTACAACTTGGTATCACTGTTTTTGGTGTCAAACATATGTAAAATTGAGGGGGAGCAAGTTCATGTTCCATGTAATTCATGCTATGTAAAAGTTTTCCCCATGGTATTTCAAGACAAATTTTAATCACAAAGTATTTCAAAAACTAAGTGAATTAGTATTTAAAATAAGGGGAGAAATGTATTTAAAATGTGATCTTGAAAATAATAAGTGATCTTATCGACTCAAAGTGCTTGATACTCTTCGAAAAAGGTTTTATGGTTACGATCTCATACCCTACAACATCTTATTTCACGACGATTCTGAAGTCATAAGGTGGTAAGGTTAGGTATTTGTCCTATGATCCAACCAGAACCGGAGGGATCTACCCAAGGACACTCCATAGTTAGAAATAGCAGTCCTTAGGTATGATTGGAGATGAATGTGTATAAGGGAAGAATGCCGACTAAGATTGAGCTAACACTGGAACAATCACAACAAGGTGTTAGTAATGACGTCTTGGTAAGCATTGAAGGGGTTGAAGAATTAAAAAGAAATGTATGGATAAAGGGTGAAAAGAAAGAAGCCCTCCACACAACTTAGGCAGAAACCGGGTCAATACATATGCTGTCAGAATCACAATGTTGATTGCTGACATTGAAGACGACATCATGGACCCAGTGATGCAATGCACAACCCTCCCCAGCCATTCGAGTTTCTCTCAAAAGAAACTTGTCTCATTTGTCACGGAGATACACTCGACTACTATTGACTTTCTCACTCCGAGTTAGTTAATATTGAATAGGTGGCAGTCTGCTCCAGCCTCCGATTACTAAAAACCAAAATGCACTAATCGAGTCTAGAGCCAAGAGATCATCAAATAAATCTCATTAGGACACATTCCATGACAAACACTTGATGAACATTATTAAGTTCATAAGCTGTTAACAAGAGTCCTACGCATTATCCTTGTGATTCTGCCAGAACATTCAGAGTGATACTCTTTAGTATTCACAATGACGAATGGAAATCCTTCCAGTGTCATCATCAAACAGCACTGTGGTAGGTGACTTGTGAGATTCTATATGAATCAAGCTTGTGTCAACTGGATATCGATAAAGGTCCAGTAAATGAATTGATGACATAATCAGAAAGATAGTAACTATCTGATTCACTCTTACCGTGTTGTCTGCTTTGAGACGTTCCGGTAATGAGAACTAGCAAGCATGGCAAATCTAATACATCTGTGTTAAAAGATCCTACGCTTTGAGCTGGAAACCCTGTCAAGGAGATTCTTAGAATCTACCTGATCACAAGTACAGTATTTATACTGTAAAATGGTCCTACGGAACCGAAGGTTAATCTAACCAATTCTGGACGAATGACAAAGCTATATTCGTCCACCTGCTTTATTGCTAACTGTTTTATTTCAAGATACATAAGATGGAGATGGTGATGCCTCATTCCAGCTAAAATTGGATTCATTACCACATGCTCATGCTCAAACTACAAAGACATACTATAAGAATCAAGATTCAAGAATCATGAGAGCTCAAGAATTAAAGACAAAGACTTCCGTACAAACTCTGATATACAAGATCTTCCTTCAAAGATATCAAGTCTATCAAGGGAGATTGTTAGCAAGCTTTCAAGATGATGCAATGTATGAGCATGTTGGTTAAGATACAAGATCACAAGGTGGCAAAGACGATCTATACGGAAGGATAAAGATTTAAAGATCTCGGACGAAAAAGACAAAGTCTAAAGACAATGACAAAGGCTCAAGATCAAAGATTACAAAGCATGAACGAACAAGCCTACAACATAGACAGAGACAAATATCAGAAGAGCTTAACGATAAAAGCAATCTCATTGATCTCACGAAGGAGTGTCACAATGAACTCACTTTGGGGGAGATTGTTAGCCTCAAAATATTGAGTCGAACAATGGAAGTTCGTTCATAATTATATTAGGTCTCGGTCACTAAATTAATATATATTGTAATAGGCTAAACGGGTAAACGGGATCTTATTTGTAATCTAATCGGTCACGTGTATCAGGCGAAAGCCCAAGTAAACCCAAGCCCGGCCCGTAGAATTACTAAAGGCATGCAAGCCTTTTAGTCTTAACTATAAATACCCCTCTCCAAGGATGGAGAGGGTGTTGGTTCATTTATAAACATTCTCTTACAAGTTAATTCAACCATTCTCTTTCATTTTCTCTCTCTTGTTTCTCTCTATAAACTTCTTCTAATTTCCTTCTCTTTCGTTAGATATTAGAAAAGACTCGGTCACCCTATGTACTTTACTGTTCAATATAGCTCATAGTTTAATAGGTAAACGTATGACTTTTGGTATTAAACCGGGTACTAATACCCGGTGTATTGTAAGAACTATAAATACCTCTTCCAACTTTGGAAGAGGTAAGCATCTATTTCATTTTACACACACTCTTTAGTGTGTTTTCCTTATTTCTCTCTCAACTATTCTCTCTCTCTCTAACTTTCTCTCTCTAGATCTCTTTAGATCTATACATGTTTGTGTGAATTCGGGAACCTACAATTGGTATCAGAGCCATGGGGTGGATTTGTGATTGATTCGTGTGTGGTTAATAAACCAAATTTCGTGGCTTATTTTGGCTTAGAAAAGCCCACGGCTCAAAGAGCTTAATTTGGGCTTATTACTTGGTTAATCTTGTGGTTTTTCTTGCCATATAAGCTCAAGAAGTTATATTGTTGCTAATACAAGTGATAAAAAAGCCTCAAGTTCGATTTCAAAGAATAAAAGGTTCAAATTTTTAAGTGTGCTTCGTGGAGAGTTGCTTCGTTTTTGAAGATCCACAAAGAAATACATGTTATTGGATGTTTAATCTTCAAATACCATCTTAGTATTACATGTTTCTAGCTTATTTTCATGGATAATAAGCTTATTTGGCTTGAGTTGGTTGAATTCGAACTAATGTTCTTCGTGGAGGTTTGAGTATTTTATTATACTATAACCTTCGGTTTGACAAAAGGTAGGGACAAGATCCACGAATTAAGGAAAAAATTCAACGGCGAGTTGCCAAAGTCAACGGCGAGTTGATTATTTTAATCAAAAAAAAAATTGGCGCCGGTTTGTATTTTCTTATGGCGAGTTGCTTAGGTCTAAGGAGGTTTGATTAAAATAAACCTAGGCGGCGAGTTACCCTTCAAACCGGCGAGTTACTAATATAATATTAACGGCGAGTTGCTCTATATCAAGGCGGTTTGAGAAAAAAAAAACAAGCGGCGAGTTACTAAAGAGAGTTAGCCGGCGAGTTGTCAAGACATAACGGCAGTTTGATTTTTATAATACAGGCAACGGTTTGTGATTTAAAAAAAATTATTTAATTTTTCCTAGCCTTTTTTGCTCATTTTTACACCAAATTTAATTTTTGGTAATAGGGTAAAAATTTTGTTAAAAAAAATTCAAATTATTTTTGGCGGGAAAAATTAAGAAAAAAATTAATTGAAGACTTGGGGACAAAGAAAATTGAAGGGCTAAGATCACTTTGAGCTACTCTCTCACACAACTAACACATTGCTTAAAGCCTCTCACAGAGAAAGCACAAGAAGAAAACCCTAGGACTCTTAGTATAAATATAAGCAGTATGTTGCTTATTAGAGGGTGTCGAATTTTGTGTAATTAAATTTGTACCAATTTTATTTACTTGTCATTTTAATACATTGTCTTTTAATATATTGTCATTTAAATTTCTTGTTTTTAAGTTCTTGCATTTTAATTTTAAGCAATTTACTGTTTTTCCTTTAAATACTGTCTTTTACATTTCTTGTCACTTAAATACTTGTTTTAAGCTCTATTATAAGTTTTTAATACAATAAAAACCTATTTAAAAGCTTAACTTCTTTTATGTCAAAAAAAAACTTTGAAATTCACAAAAATATATAAAAACAAAGGAAGAAATCATTTGGAGCAAGGTGTATTAAGGATGGCCTTGGGTTTAGTGCCTCATGGGAGGCTATAGGGTTTGTATATAAGCTTTTTTAAAGCTTATTTCATGAGCCTTAGCTTGGACCCTTTGTAAGTTCTATTTTACATCTTTGCTTAATTTACTATTCATTTGCTTATTGCTTGCTTGTTTTTTGTTTTTTTTGCTTATCTTAGTTGTTTTATTGTTTACTTGTCTTTCTTTATTGCTTGTTAATTATTTTTGCTTATTCTGCCTATATTTACTTTAAACTGTCATGATTTGCTTATTCTGCTTATTTCTTATCTTCTTAGTTTAGTGCTTAATGTGTGGCATTTATACTATTTTTACTATTGTCATTGCGATTTCGTTTCTAAGTTTCCTTGCTTAAAACCTTGTTAAAAAGCTTAAATAGCCTATTTTCAAAGCTAAAGGGGGGTTTGGCATAGTGGGTCAAAACGGGTTCAATAATCGGATAAAGCTCCCCCCCCCACCCCCCCCCCCCCCCCCCCCCCCCCCCCCCCCATTGGATCACTTTGCTTACTTGTACAAACTCTTTTTAAGCTTGGTGAATCTGTTTTCTAAGATTTTTAGGTCTTTAAGCTTTGTTTTTAGGTTTTTCTAAATGGTCTTTTTAAATCTGTGGTGACAAACATTTTTAAAGTGCCTATTGGATTTTGCTTTCAAAACAGGTTTATAAGTATTGTTTTTATGTCTTGTTTAGTGTCTTAATAGAGTAGTGTAAAGGACTTTTGGTTTTACTTGTTTTTTTTTAAATTGTCAAGTCTTTGCTTAGTGTTTTTTAGTCAAAACCTGTCTTTTTCAATTCCATATACCAGATACTAAAAAGTTTTTTTTTACTTTCAAAATTTTGAGCATAAGCTCTCCTTAGGTCATACTCCATCTGTTTTTGCTTAGTTTTGAGTTTTGAACTTAATTTGTAGCTTATTTTTAAACTTGCACTTGTCCTCTTTAAAACTGAAAACACCAAAGAAAATTGCCCTGGTGCAAACAGCCCTCTTAACAAGCCTTTTTTTAGCTTTCTTAAGTTTCACACTTTGTTGTTTTTGCATTTTTGGAAAGCCAATTGGCCACTCTTTAAGCCCATATAAGCTATTAGCCATAAGAATGCCTTTTTGATGCTTAAAAATGAGCCCCAAAAGTGTCCCATAGGCTGTGAGTTGTCCAGTTTGTCCCCATTAGCTTATATGCTTTTTGTGCTTATCTATTTGTTCTTATCTGCTTATTATTGGTTGCTTTAGCTTATTAGGTGTTGTTGCTTGTTTGCCTTTGCTTATCTTGTTTAAGCCTTAGCTTATTTTGTTCATTACTAGCCCATCAGTTAGCTTATTTCTATACTTAGTGTTAAAAAGCTAGTCTGCCTTTTTCCATTTGCATTTCCACAGCTTATTTTTGAGAAATAAAAAAAGTTACCTTTTTTATATTGCATATTTTTATCTGTTTTACAAAGTTAAAAAAATATATATATATATATATATATATATATATATATATATATATATATATATATATATATATACTATAAAGTATATAATATATATAATTTTTGCAAAAAGGGGAGGCCCAGGCTCGAACCCCAGACCTCCCCCTTTTAACACCAAAGCCTCAACACCACTCTCCACTACCAACTGCCCTTGGGTCTTTTCACCTGAGGGTTTTGCACAAAATATTCATTTAACCCTTTTTTAGCCCATAAGCCCATAAGCTGTTTTAGCTTATTTAGAGCTTATCTCAATAAGCCGGCAACCCCAGCTTATTTTTCCTGAAACCAGCACAGCTTAATCTACTTTCTGTAATTTTTTCGTATTTTTCCAAAATTGTTTTCTATTTTTAATTATTTATTTTCTTTAAAACTGTTTTTAAATCATAATAAATTATTAAAAAGTCAAAAAAATATAATTCTTTTTTTTTAATTTTCTTTTATCATTTCTCACCTAGGAAAAATAAAATTTCTTTCGTAGGATTATTTTTACAAAATTTCATTTTTTAAAGAACGGGTTTCGAATCCCGGTCTCTTTTTCTTTGTTTTTCAACTTTAAAAGTTTTCGTTTTAGGATTTTCTTTAATTTTCCTTTTAGTTTAGTCATTTAGGATAAGAAAAGTTTAACAAATCATTTTAGGGTTTTAATTTTGATAAATTAGGTTTTTAAGTCGCGTTTTTACGTTTTCGTCCTCGTTTTTAAGTTTAATCCCTTTCTAGCTTTCGTTTTTAGGTTTTCTTTACTCGTTTTTAAATTTTAATTGTAGAATTAGTTTCCAAAACCAAAAATCTTCTTAATCCTATTCAAACACGCGATCACAAACGTCTTCGATTTTCAATTTGCACCTCAACGGGAGAACGACTCGGGGGATTTTTGATTTTCCTTTGGATAAAAGGAATTGATTTGAATCTTTCGGAATACTTATCGTACTATAAATGAATTATATTTATTGAAGTTATCCTTATATATTTATATATACAAAAGGTGAGTTTCGGCGGATATCATTTTGGCGCCGCTGCTGGGGAGGTGTAATCGATTTTCGTTTTCGTTTGAAGATTGGTTTTTGAAGACCCTTCCCTTATGAAGTTATTATTCCCGTTTGTGAATATTTTATTTATTAAAAATATAAAAAAAACCAAAAATATTTTTCATTTTCTTTTATTAGTATTAGTATAAGATAAAAAAAATCAAGAAAAATCAAAAACATAAAAAAATTGTCCTTAATCAAGAAATAAAAATCATCATCAATATAATGCTTGCATCTTGAGCATTATCATAATAAATTCCCGAACAAAAGATTCAAAACTTGCCTTTGTGTCACTAGCGACGTATGGCTCACCTTTAGAAGTTTGACAAACTCTAAGAGGGGTATAAGGAGGGTTGTTCCGAGGAACTACGACCCTAAAGGAGAAAGGTTATTAATAGCTTACGCGTTTTCCCTACCCTTGCCGCACCTTGTGCGTTTTCTTTTAAAGAGCTACCGTAAAGCTTGTCGATTATTGGTTTAAGTTATTCGATCTCTTTTTGTCCATTAAAATAAATTGTGAAATAAATTGAAAAAACCAAAAATATTTTTCTTTTAATCTTTTTAGTGCATGCGCACTCATTCTTCTTCTAATCTCGTTGGTAATTCTTCTTCTAATCCAACCACTTCAAACCCGAAACGTCGTAATCGTAGACGTTCTAATCAAAGAGTCAAACCATTCGCTCTCGAAGAATCACCCGTAGTTACGATGGCCGATCAACGTACTATGGCGGAATTGCTCTGTGCACCCACCGAGGGTTATGCGGATGCAATCGTGGTTCCACCAATTCTTGCTGAGCAATTCGAGCTCAAGCATAGTCTCATTAATATGATGACTTCGGACCAATTCTTCGGACTTGAGAAAGACAATCCTCACGACCACATCCGTTGGTTTAACAAAATAACTTCCACAATCAAATACAAGGATGTGCCGCATTCAGCGATTAAGCTCATGCTTTTTCCTTTCTCTCTTGCAGGGGTAGTCCGTTGTTGGCTCGAAAAAGAACCCCCTCATTCTATTCTCACTTGGGAAGATCTTTTGTCCAAATTCATTAACGAATTCTTTTCCCCCTCAAGAATGACAAACCTTCAAAATGAGATTTCCAACTTTCAACAAAAGTTTGATGAATCATTTCTTGTGGCGTGGGACCGATAAAAAATCTCCTTCGTGCTTGTCCTCATCATGGTTTCACCGAATTGCACCAACTTGATACTTTCTACAATGCCTTGAACCCGACCGATCAAGATTCTTTGAATTCTGCCACCGGTGGCAATCTTTTGGAAAGAAGTACTCAAGATATGTTGACGATTATCGAAAACAAATCCAAGGTTCGTAATTCAAGAAACAAATCGGTTATTTCTCAAGTGAAATCAAGTGATGGTAATTCTTCTTCTTCCGATATAGCCAAACTTACTCATGCAGTAAATCAGCAGACGAGTGTTGTGACTACCGCTATGACGGCTATTGTTAAACAATTTCAAGCAACCCCACCTCCATCTTCCGTAAAAGCTGTTGAGGAGATTTATGTTACGTGTGGTGGTGCTC
>BQNB010009051.1:75000-87958 GCA_026074375.1 Tanacetum coccineum
GCTTTGATTGACGTTCACGGAGAAGAAATGATTCTCCGTGACGGTGACGAAAGATTAATCTTGAATATGAGACATGATACTTCAAGCTATTCTAATAAGCCTAAAAAAGAATCACCCATACCAGTACTACTTTCACATAAGCACGCTTAACTGTCATTTCCTAGGAACCCCACTTACAGTAAACCACAAAACGCGTTGTGTCATTGTAAGGTGAATATTATCTTATGAACCCATCATCTCTCCATTCTCCAGGCCACAACCGATGTGAGATTTGCTTAGGATGTCACAGTTTACTTTCAAAACATTTCACAACATGGTCTCTTGCATTGGTTTGAACATAATATAGACTCACATCTATTCAATGGGTGTCATCTTATTTATGTTGATCTTCTTACTAATGGAGCATTTATCATAACTTACTTAAAGAGGATCAGGTACCTGGCTATCATCAACAAAGATATAGGAATGAGGGCAGTATGACAACAATTTCTAAACATGACTATCATCTTGGAAGCCATATATACTTAATGTTGGTATTTTAAAATTATAATTTATTCTGGTTTTCGGATAAAAGCATTGCCGAGTGGTATCATTCATCAATCGCAAATATTCAGTTGATGAGTCAAATGAGAGTTTGGTTCAATGGATTGGTAACTCTTGACTAAACGTGACCAAATCAGATGCTCATTGTCTGACCTAGGTTGTTGAAAAAGGTAAGTCGACATCCAAAAAAAGTACACGGGGCCAGATTTTGTGCCGATTTAAACCTTTCGATAAACACTTGTAAGAACTAAATAAGTAGTATAGCTCGATGATAAACCAACTTTTAAGCATAAGCAATAATAATAAATAAAATAAAATAAATACACTGGTTCGACACATCACCCTTTCTCATTTACTGGCTCATCCAACCCATTTACTCCTATATTAATCCATTAACTAGAATTGGCGGATTCTTCATAACCAAAAATTTACGATTTTATCTCAATTAACAGAGCAAGGATTGCTAAAACTTGAACAACTACCAGTGACTAATAAAGACATTCAAAATTACTAAAAAATTAACATCCAGAAAAAAGCTTTGGAACAATCTACTAGAAAGTGGAAGTTAATGAATAACAAAGCCATACAAATTCAACATTAACCAATGAGCTGAGGTTAACATGCAAAACTTCCACTTTATTTAAGGTTCTACGCATCCGAGTCTGATAAAAATTAATCGTCTTTTGAATGTTATTCAATCAAGGGATTACCGTGCTATTTTTTTACTTTGAAGTTTCCAGAAATTTTGTTACCAAGATTTCTTTTCTTCAAAACAAACTTAAATTATAAACTAAAGCAATGAATTAGATGAAATATAGCGATCTTTAACTTTTTGTTAATACAAATAATATCTAAAAACGTTATTTATATTTTTCGACCTCTCAACGTTTTGATAATAACAAAATATAAAAACGTTTACAATAAAAATAAACGTTTACAAATTATTAAATGTAAAATTTCATTTCTAAGATTACTGATCACTTAAGGTATGGACAAATAAATTAATTAAGCCTGATTAGTGAACAAGAAAATATTTTTCTCTTAATCCTCACTTTTAATTCTACAAAAGTGTTTTTTCAAACATACTTTTACAAAATATTTTCTAATTAAAATAAAAAGTTTTATAAAAAACTTAAAATTTAAAATTCAAATTTCCCCCCAAAATGAAAGCTTCAACATCAGATATAACCTTCCCCACGAAAAGACAAAAAAAGGAGCGGAGTCTACACGGCGGCCCCCTTATAGGCCTGGCGGCCCCCTTATATATAAGGGACCGCCGGGACCGCCCCAGGAAGCCGTGAGATTCCTGCTATAATACTGCTAATACCAGTAGAAAATCATTCCTCTTTGCACGAAATTTTTCAGTCTTTTCTTTCTCTCTCTAAACCTTCTTTCTCTCACTAAATATCTTGATCACTAACATACTTAGATCTTGTTTCAAGTGATCTAATCTCTTCTTCTCATGTCTTCCCTCTCATTCAAGTGCAAGAGAAGAACACTCGTATTCGTCAAGAAACGAAGTGTTAATTAGTGATCTATCCTCCTTTCTTCTAAGTACCAAAACTCTATTGTATTTATCTTGCGTATTTGTGTGATTCGGATATTATGTAGATCCGATAGTGTAGATCTTGTGAGTGTGTATATCTTGTGAAGTGGTAGATTGGTTCTAGCTAAGACTAGGACTCGACATTTAGCTTAGTGTCGGAAAATAACGTAAGCGACGTGTAAACGGTTTTCTCCGTCTAAAGGGAGCTTGTTGACATAATGAAATCTCGAGTAGGATACTCGGGGATTGGAGTAGGGAGAAGAGATGCTTCGTAGTCGAACCACTATAAAATATCGGTGTCTTGGTTTGGTTGTTTATTTCCTTTTACATTATTATTATCGTTATTTAGTTTTCGTTTAGATAGTTATTCATTATTCATATTGTGATTTGATTGAACATATAACTCGGATCTATATATTTTTGAAAGTAAACTTTTAAACCGTAAAACAAACGTGTAAACTATTCAACCCCCCCCCTCTTCTAGTTTCCACAATTGGTATCAGTAGCAAGGTCACTCAATATTTTTAAAATATATTGTATTTTAAAGCTTGGATCTATCTATGGATTCCGACAAATATCTAGAAGGGCAATCTATGCAAAGACCACCACTCTTTGAAAGCGATTGTTTTATTTATTGGAAAAATAGATTCGAAACATATATTAAATCAAAAGATCTAGATCTTTGGCATGTTATTACCAATGGTGATTTTCAACCTATTGTACAAAATCCGGAAACCAAATTAGATGATGTTATCCCTTTTGAAAAACAAACCGATCATCTTAAAAGAAAGCTTGCGAAAAATAATGAAGCCAAAATGGTTATTTACAATGCTTTGCCTAGAAAAGAATATGAAAGAATTTTCATGTGTAATACGGCAAAAGAAATTTGGAAAACTTTGTTAATCACCCATCAAGGTAATAGCCAAGTCAAAGATAATAAGATCGACCTTTTGGTTCAACAATATAAACAATTCGTCATTTCCGAAGACGAATCTATAAATAGTACATTTGCTAGATTTAATACTATCATTACTAGTCTTAAAGTTCTTGATGAAGGTTATTCTAGTAAGAACTACGTAAGGAAGTTTCTCAGGGCTCTACATCCTAAATGGAGAGCAAAGGTCATGGCGATTAAAGAGTCGAAAGACTTAACATCACCATCTCTTGATGAGCTTATTGGAAACCTCAAAGTCCATGAGATGATCATCAAGAAAGATTCTGAAATAGTCAAAGAAAAAGTTAAAAGGAAATCTCTTACTTTAAAGGCTAAGAAAGATCTAGTGATGAAGAGTGTTCGACTTCCGGTAGTGAAGACGAAGAGTACGCCATGGCAGTAAGAGACTTCAAGAAGTTCTTTAAGAGAAGAGGTAGATTCGTAAGACAACCTCGGAATGACAAAAAGACCTTTCAAAGAAGTCGAGATGACAACAACGGAAAAAGTTAAAGGAAGTGCTTTAGATGCGGAGATCCAAATCATCTTATTGGAGAATGTCCAAAGCCACCGAGAGACAAGAACTAAAGAACATTTGTTGGAGGTTCTTGGAGCGATAGCGGTGAAGAGAATGATGAAAAGATCTAAGACAAGACATGTCTTGTAGCTCAAGCACCAAATGAGATATGCCTTGGATTCGACTTGGAGCCCAACGAATGGATCAAGGATAGCGGATGCTCTAAACATATGACGGGCAACCGAAAGCTCTTCTCCACTTACAAGGCATACAATGGAGGTAACGTCATTCTTGGTAGTAATCTTCGTGGTAACATCATTAGCAAATGTACGATTTCCAATGACTCTCAAAATAGATAATGTAGAACATGTTGATAACTTAGGATTTAATTTGCTAAGTATAGGACAAATATGTGACAATAAGTGTAGAGTAACTTTTCTGAACATGATAGTGAAATCACTAAGGACGGTAAAGTCATAGGTAGAGGTATTAGGAAGAAAGGCTTATATGTGATGAAATTAGGAAATAAGCCCAAGGATCAAATTTGTCTAACTACGATTGATGAAAATTCTACCCCCCAACCCCCCCCCCCCCCCCCCCCCCCCCCCCCACCTTGTGGCATAGGAGATTAGGACATGCAAATATGCGTCTCATTCAATCGTTGGCCTCTAAGGAATTAGTTAGAAACTTACCTAAGCTTAAGTTTGATCAACATTTTTGTGATGCTTGCAAAATTAGAAAACAAGCTCATGCTAGTCACAAAGCTAAGAATGTAGTCTCAACGACTAGATGCTTAGAACTTCTCCATATAGATCTCTTCGGTCCATCCTTCGTACGGAGTGACGAAGGAAACCGTGACACCCTAGTCATTGTAGATGACTACTCTAGGTATACTTGGACTAGATTTCTTAAGGATAAAACCGAAGCTTTCGATCAATTCGAAGTATTTAGTAAGAAAATCCAAAACCAATTAGGTTTTTTAATAGTGTCAATTAGAACCAACCACGGTAGATAATTTGATAATGAGGTGCAATTTGAAGAGTTTTGCAATACCAAAGGTATTACACATAATTCTAGGATCCACGTACTCCTCAATCTATGGTGGTGATCGAAAGGAAAAATAGGACACTTCAAGAAATGAGTAGGACTATGTTGAATGAGAAATCGTTACCACAAAAGTTTTTGTGTAACGCCGTAGATACTTCAACATACATTCTCAATTGAATTCTCATTAGAGCCATTCTAGGAAAAACACCTTATGAACTCTTAAGGGGTAGAAAACCTATGCTAGATTATTTTAGAGTGTTTGGAAGCAAGTGCTTCCTGTTTTGAGACAACAAAAGATACCTTACAGTTTGACCACAAAGACATACCATGAAAGGTGTCTTTTTAGGCTATTCCCAAAATAGTAAAGCCTATATCATCCTAAAAAAACACACTAGGAAAGTCGAAGAATCTCTTAACGTGACATTCGATGAAACTCCTCCACCCTCTAAGACATCACCCTTGGTGGATGATGACTTAGATGAAGAAGAAGCAATTAAGGTCACCGAAAAGAAAAACCTAGAAAACGACATTGTGGATGAAACTTTAGAAGTTGATGAGATAATCAACATTAAGGAATCTAGGAACCACCCATTAGAAAATGTCATAGGAAACCTTAACCAAAGAACCCTTAGGTCAGAAGCCCAAAATCAAAGTAACTTCTTTTGTTTTATATCAACTATAGAACCTAAGAATGTGAATGAAGCATTAGGAGATGAAAGTTGGATAGTCGCCATGCAAGAAGAATTAAATCAATTCGTTGCTAACGACGTTTGGGAGTTAGTTCCTCAACCTAGGAATATGACAATCATAGGAACTAAGTGGGTATTTAAAAATAAGTTAGACGAGAACGATATTGTTTCTCGAAATAGGGCTAGGTTAGTTGCTCAAGGCTACAACCAATAAGAGGGCATCGATTATGATGAAACTTATGCCCCGGTTGCTAGACTTGAGTCCATTCGAATATTATTAGCTTATGCTTGCGCCTAAGACTTTAAACTGTTCCAAATGGATGTAAAAAGTGCATTCATGAAAGGTTTTATCAAAGAGGATGTATACGTGGCACAACCTCTAGGATTCATTGATTTTGAAAAATCGGATCATGTTTAGAAATTAAAGAAAGCTTTATATGGTTTTAAACAAACACCCAAAGCTTGATATGATAGATTAAAAGCTTTCCTTATTAAATATGAATATAAAATGGGAATGGTAGATAACACTCTTTTTACTAAAAAGAAAAGTTCAAATCTCATCATTGTTTAAATATATGTCGAAGACATGATACTCGGTTCGACTTGTCAAGACATGTGTGATGAATTTGCCAAAATCATGCATGATGAGTTCGAGATGAGCATGATGGGTGAACTTAACTTCTTCCTTGGATTACAAATAAAACAAATGGAAGATGGTATTTTCTTTAATCAATCTAAGTATATTAAAGAAATGCTTAAGAAATTTGGTCTAGAAGAGTCTAAACCAATGAAAACCCCCATGTCCTCCGATACTAAACTCACAAAAGATGAAGAGTGTGAGTCGGTAGATAGTACCAAGTATCGAGGCATGATAGGTAGTTTATTATACCTAACGGCAAGTAGGCCCGATATCATGTTTAGTGTCTGCCTTTGTGCCCGCTTCCAAGAGGCTCCCAAAACCTCTCATCTTGAAGCGGTTAAGCGTATCTTCCGATACATTAAAGGCACTACGCACTTAGGATTATGGTATCCTAAGGGGACCGGCATAGAAACCGTAGTATATGCCGACTCTAATCATGCGGGAGATTATGTGGACCGAAAGAGCACTAGCGGTATTTGTACGTTCGTGGGATGTTGTTTGACATCTTGGTTCTCGAAGAAACAAACCGCTCTTGCTATATCCACTATCGAAGCCGAATACATAAGCGCCGGAAAGGCATGTCAACAAGCACTATGGATGAAACAAGCTCTCATCGACTACGACGTACGACTCGACGACGTTCCCATCATGTGCGACAACAAAGGCGCGATTGACCTTAGCAAAAACCCGGTGCAACATTCTCGTACCAAACACATCGAAATACGTCACCACTTTCTTCGTGATAATGTCCAGAAAGGACATATCTCAATCGAAAAAGTGTCGTCCGTCGACAACATCGCCGACATTCTTACAAAACCCCTTAAACGTGAATCGTTTAACTATCTACGTCTTGGTTTAGGAATGATGGAACACATTCCATAAATCATCTTAGTCCGCTTCTCTTTCTTCTGTCTCAATTCTAGTCCGTGTTCCATTCCGTGTCGTGACAACTTAAATACTTCATCCGAAGTACTTTAAGCATATTTAATTCGCGAAATGCAAATTAAAATGTCACTCTTTCGCTAAAATTTTCGGCAAAAAACCAAGTCCAAAAACCCTTGACTGAGGGCGGCCCCCATATAGGCGGCCCCCCAATATATTTGGGACCACCACCAGCAAGTCAAAAAATGGGACACTTAAACAAAAAAAATTCAAAACAAAGAAACAAACACCCCCTTACCTGCTGGCATTGACGAACACGACTCAAAACCCACCAAAACTCAAAATCAACCATCTAAACATCAATTGAAGATCAAATCAACACTAATAATCAATCCTAATATCACAAAGATCCTTCAATTGTATAAGTCATTTCTCTATTTTCTCTCTAATTTGAGTCCGGGTTCATGATGAACACCAAAAATTGAAATTGGGTATTTTTGATTTTTCTTTCAATTTTGTATAATTAAGAGTACTAGGATACAATGTATTACTAATACGCTTCTTGTAGATATAGGATTTGCATACATTTGTGAATTTGTTGAAAAATTGATTTTGAACCAAAACCCCAATTTTATTTTCAAATCACTCACGTTAGGAACATAATAAAATTGTTGTTATGCATTGTTAATCCAATCCAAAAACGTTTTCAAACACATGCATAATGATCTCATGAACAAATTTCGAGATACATAATTCATATGTATTTTTTGACTTGTTTGTTTATTTTTTTTTTTTTTATTTTTTTTTCTATTTTATTTTTTCTGGATGTGAAAAAATCAAATTAAGGAGCGTTTGGATTAACTCTTAGGATTTTATATTTAGGTCGAGTTAATCGTTACTCCACACTTGTTGCATATAGGCACACACTAGGCATCTCGTTAAATGAAGGAATCTCACTACAATTATCTTTTCCAATTTTAGGTGAAATGACCTTGGAAGATGAATTACGATACACAAAATCATACGTTCCAACAATCTCAAACGAAAACTATATTCCTGATATCTTAAAACCCATCATTCGAAACCTAGAATGTAGGTCAATCCATGAAGGTCGCCCTATATCTCCTGAATCCAATAAATACGATAATATTCAAACCCTTTTTCAAATTATCAAACTTTTAAAAATATATGAACTCCATGAAGAAATTTATCCAAGATTTCTACATGAATTTTATTCTTTAATGGAAATCACTAAAGATGACAATCTACACATCTTCTTAACATTTTGGGCATTGAAAAGAACATTTAAGTTCTTACTCGAGTTATTTGCCTCAATTCTCTCCATTTCATGTGAAGGAGAATGTTCTTACTCTGAAGAACTGATATGTGAGAAATCACATATTATTTGTATATCAAAACAAGCCCTAAAATGATGAAAATGTGCATAAATATGCTTGTATATGTGTGTTTTGTTGTTTGGTGATGTGTAGGTACGGATATTGCAAATATCACATGAAAACGGTCAAAACCGGACAAACACGGACACGAGAATGGAAAGAGTGCTCAAGAGCCGGAAGTTTGATAGCAAAAAGGTCATCAAAAGTCAACCCTTGGTCAAACCACAAAATGCCAAAACCCTCAAAATACCCAAAATACCCTTATGTGATGAACAATTTCACAAAAGTCCTTAAAACCCTAACACCGTTAGTCCTTTTATTATAAAAGAACTAACGGTCGTTATCTCATAACCAAACCCTTTTACCTAAACCCTTTTTACCCAGCCCAAAACAATTACCCATGGCCCATTTTCCTTAAATAAAAGCCCAAGTCAAAGGCCTTTTTCACTCAGTCAAACCCTCACTCAGTTAAACGAATAAAAAGAGGGGTAAAAATGGGCGGGAAAAATCGTTATTACTATTCACGTATCGTCCCAATTCTACCCAGCTCAAAATTACCTAACAAAAATGCAATTAACTTCTCAAATGACGTGGCCAGTAGATGCTAAGTACTAAGCTTCCATCTCAGCAACAAAAACGTCATCATAGAGCTATGATTGGTCAATTTGGACAAGGGGGAATGACGCGTGGATTCAAACAAACACACCAAAGGGAAAAAATTTGCACTAAAACTAGTGCAAATAAAACACACATGATCCAAAGAAGTGGAAGTGCCAGCGTGGCGATCTGTGTGATTGATTCTAATCCAACGGCTTCAAGAGAGGATCTAATGATTGGAAAGAATGGAGGGTTCAGATTAAGAGGAGCGTCTAACAAACTTGAAGACCTAGAAGCATCTATCTCTGGCTATAAATACAAGTCCTGCCTCTCTCACAAAGGGAAGACAGCTTAATATAGAAGTAGCTTAGTGTAGACGTAGCTTATTGTATTTTTAGCTTAATGTCATTTAGATTTTTGTAATCTTCATTTAAAAAGTATTGTAATTCAGTTTTCATTAATAAAATTTAAAGTTTCCTTTAATCTTGTGTTGGATTCAGTTTTTACTCTAAGAGTAAAATGGTTTAATAAGCTTTCAATTGTTCTAATAAGCTCTCAATAAGCTGTTATTATATACTGTTTAAAGTAGCTTAATTATTCAACTAAGCTCTTATTCAAAGTCCACAATCAAATTTACCACAGCTTTTTTGGAAGGGAAGTCAATAATGGAAGGACTTCCAGGACCCTACCAGCTTATCCTAGGATAAGCTGGAGCTTGTAGAGTAGCTCCTCGAGCTTTAATAAGCCTTGTTTAAGCTAAGGATTTTGTAAGCTTTCACTTTCCTTTTTTATAGCTTAATTCTACATCTTAGCTTATAGCTGCTTATTATCTGCTTATTGTTGCTTAGTTTAGCTTATTAGAGCTTAATATAGTTGTTAGTTGCTTATTATGTTTGATTGTTAGGTTAAAATCTTAGTTTCATTAATCTGTCATAAAATTGTCATAAAAAAACCAAAAATAGTTGCATAGTCTGTTAGCTTATAGCTTCTGCTTATATTGTTGTTTAGATCTGCTCATTAAGTTTGTTTTTAGCTCTGCACTATCTGGTATTAAGGATTTAAAGCCTGGATCTAAAATGTATAAGCTGAAAATGAGGTTTACTAGTTTTAAGGGGTGTTTGGCACAAGGTTAGTTAGTACTGCCAAAGGCTAATTAGTCATTTAGATTGAAGTGAACATTTTAAAGTTTATAAGTAAAGGATTCAAGGTTGTTGTTAGGTTAAATATAGTTTTTAAAGTTTATAAGATATTAGTTTGAATCTGTAAGCTTTAGATCAGTTCATTAGGAATTTTTAGCTTAAAATTGTTCTAGCTAGTTTTGCTTGTCATTTCGCCTTCATTGTGGTATTTTATATGTGTAGAATTCAAGTCTTTAGCCTGCACTTTTGGTTTTAAGCCTTGGTCATTTTTCATAGTGTCAAACTGCATCAGCAAAAGAAACAGCCAAATGCTCTTTTTCAAATCAAAAATTAAGTTGGTAAAAGGTAGAATTAGCTTCTCAAATTTTATGCACTAGTAGTTTGTAGGTTACTTTACATCTGATTGAGCTTAGTTTGCATTAAAAAAGCTTATTTCTTATCTGTTTTTAAGTTTAAAATCAGTAATTTGTCTTTTCAAAACCAAAAGTAAACTCAGCTCCTACTTAGTTTAAAAGCAGTTTTCAATTAGCTTTTTTTTTGGTCATTAGATTTTCAAAATAGTTTTTAAAAGTTGTTTCTAGTAGCCTATAGGTCAAAGTGGCTGGTACAATTCATTTTTCCATAAGGTTCTATTTACATGTTTAAAAATAAGCTCAAAAGTTGCTGTTTGTCTCTTTTGGTATGCAGTTTTGAACCAAGTGCTTGTTATTGCTTTTCTGTTTATGCATTGTTCCTTGTGCTTATTTCTTACTAAATTTGCTTATAAGATTAGGATTTAGCTGTTAGTAGCTTAGTTAATCTAGGTTTAGCTTATTCAAGGTTTCTAGTTAGTTAGTTTGAGTGAAAAAAGCCAAAAATTAGTTAAGTGTTTCTGTCAAAGTTTTTAGCCATTTTCTAGCTTATTTTTTATTTTCAAAAAAGTTGTTTTCACAAAAGTTGTTAGTTTTTAGCTATTCTATAACTTTGTTTTAAAAGTTTTCAAAAATAAAAATAAAAAAAATAATAAAACAAGAGGCCAGGATTCGAACCTGTGACCTCTTGCTTAGCACCTACACGTCTCACAAACACACACACTAACCACTCAAGCCCTTGGGACTTTTCTGTCATCCTTTCATTTCAAATTATATTTAAGGGTGTTTTGTGCCATTTGCTTACTCGAGCTTTTTAGCTTATTTCTCAGCTTTTTCGTTAAGCACTTTTTCAGTTCTTATTTTTCATAGGATCCTCATAGCATAAGGTACTTTTCCTGAGTCCATCATATTTTTCCATCTTAGTCTTATATTTTTAATAATATTTTTAGTTTAATTTCGTTTTTAATTCATAATAAAAAATATAAAAGTCAAAAAAAAATATAATTCTTTTTTTGAAAATTTTCTTTTGTCATTTAGGATTTATAAAAATTAGATTCGCTTTCGTAGGTTTTAAATTTGCTTTAATTGTTTAAATGTCGCGTTTACTTTATTTCCCGTTATCGTTTTTTCATAGTTAGTTTTAATTGTTCATAGGATTTTAGAAATCAATCATATTCAAACCAATTCAAGTCATTGTCCAAATAACAAATGATGTCTCAATTTCATAAATCTTTGGGAAAACGACCTGGTAATCACTTAACGAGTTAAAACGTGTAGTATTTTTGTAAAGCTTTTTTTTACTTCCTTTGCCCTCAATTTTTGGAATTTTCTATACTTTATATTATTATACGTATTAAAGTTATACAACCAAGTTTTTTGCGCCGTTACCGGGGATTTGTGATTAAGATTCCTTCGTTTGTATTTGTCGATCGTGGTTTGAAGAACCTTTCGTCTTCGAAAGTTACGCTTTTGAACTTAATTTTGTTGATTTAGGGTTTTTAGGTCCCGTTTAGGATTCCCGAATTGCATTTTTAGTTAAAATTTACTTTCCCGTATTGATTTCTCATAGTTAGGTTTAATTGTCTCTTTATTTGTTCCCTATTAGGATTTTAGAAAACAAATCATTTTTGAACCAATTCAAGTCATTGTCCAAATAACAAACAAGGTCTCAATTTCATAAATCTTTGGGAAAACGACCCGGTAATCACTTACCGGATTCTTACGTGTGGTATTTTTGTAAGATTCTTCCTACTACCTTTGTCCTCAAGGGTAGTTTTGGAATTTTCTTTACTTTGGATATTATACGTATATCCAAACATAGTCGAACCCGAGCTTCGTACTATCGTTGCACCAATGGCGGAACCATTCCGAGCTTCGTACTATCGTTGCCAAATAATTCAAACGTAACCATTCCGAGACGTCGAAATAAAGGACGTGCTCCAAACATAGTCGAACCCGAGCTTCGTACTATCGTTGCACCAATGGCGGAACGTACAATGGAAGAGCTACTCCGAGCACCCCACGGAAGGGTACGGAGAAGCTATCGTTTTACCAGAAATTAATGCGGATCATTTTGAGATTAAAACGAATTTGTTACAATTGGTTCAAGCGAACCAGTTTCACGGTTTAGAGAACGAAAATCCTCATGCTCATATTAATAGTTTCAAAAGGATTACCTCGACTCTACGATTTAGGAATGTGCCAAACGATGTGATTAAGCTAATGATGTTTCCATATTCACTCGAGGGGGCTGCTAAAACTTGGTACGAGAAAGAACCTCCTAATTCAATCTTGACTTGGGAGGATCTCGTTACCAAATTCGTGAATCAATTTTTCCCTCCTTCGAAGACCACTCACTTAAAGAATAAAATCTCTCGATTTACCCAAAAATTCGATGAGTCTTTTAGTGAAGCGTGGGAACGATTTAAGGAAATGCTTAGAGCTTGTCCCCACCATGGATTTACGGAGTTAACCCAAGTTGATACCTTTTATAACGGTTTAAACGACAACGATCAAGACTCCTTAAATGCCGCGGCGGGTGGAAATCTTTTGAGTAAGACGACTAGAGAGGCTTTGAATATAATTAAGAACAAATCAAAAGTGCGTTATTCACGAAACAAACCAAATGCTTCTAGGATGAATACGACTTCTAGGGAAAGTGTTAGTAAGACAGATGAGA
>BQNB010009052.1:0-33007 GCA_026074375.1 Tanacetum coccineum
ATGACCCGCACCTTACTTTTGTTAAACCTTTCTCTTAGGCCATTTTTCGACCTTTAAACTTAAGGCTCAAGTGTGGCCTTATTATGTGATTCTTGACCCCTTTGTTTACAAGAAAGATTATAGGGGACCGTAGTCTGATCCCTTATGTAAGCTAAGGCCCATGTGTGGCCTTCATAATGTTCACGAAGGTTTGGAAGCAGTCCTTCGCTTGAACGGGGGATCGCGACCTGCCCTGTTTTGCCCACAGGGTTTCGAATGAAGACCTTGGGGAAGTTAACGTGAATTTTATGGATGTTAGGTAAGTGTAAGGCTTATGTGTGGCCTTACAACATCCTTTCGAACATTGAAACTTTTAAGTACTTGGTTATAAATAACAGTAAGGCTCAAGTATGGCCTTACGACATCTTTTGTTGTAAATAACGACACAAAAGATTTGCAGGGAAATGCATTACTATCATTAAGCATGTAGAAAGATTTACATCATTTTGCTTATGAACACTTAGTTTGCTACACGTAGTAATTTTCCCAATATAGAAAGGTTTTGGGTTGAATAAGCCATGTAATAGAGACTAAGCTCTGCAATAATGTGTGTAAAAAGGCAAGGCTTTGTAAGCATAATTTCAAAGTTAAGACTCCGTTAAATGATAAATTCACAAATGTTAAGACATCCTTATCTTGGTATTCAATTTGAGATACATAAACTTTGTAAGAATGCTTTTAAGGGTAATGATTTATGAGCATGTCGTCGGAGTTAAGACTGTTAAATTATAAGTTCCAAGATGGATGTTAAGACATCCTTATCTTTGTATTTTATAGGGACTAAGCTTTGTAATTTTGTTCACGTAGATAAGGCTATGTTGTTTTAGTGACAGGGCGAGGCTCTGTAATTATAGTGATAAAGACGCCTGCAATACGATTATTTTGTATTATGTTGCCAGAGGTCAGGCTCTGTGATTGTGTTAAGGAGACACTTATGGATTACGTTAACTGAAGCTATGTTCTATAATGTTCTTGACAGAGACTCATATTTATTATTTGAACAAAGCTGAAGCTCTGTGATTGTCTCTAAGGTTAATACCTTTTTCTTAGAAAATTCATAAAAAATAGAAAAATAGTTGAAAAATTAAAATTCTTTTTGTGATAATTTTCTGTTTAAATTTGTGATTTTTAGGTATAAAATTTGTTAAAAGTTGTGCCTTAGATTTTAAATTTCAGTTTCAGCTCGTGCATTTAAATTTCGAGCTAGTTAATTGTTTTTAATTCGTGCTATTATATTTTGTAGTGTAATCAATAATTCAAAAACCCTTTATCATTCTTAACTCGAATCCGAATATTCCAAATTCTTAATTCACGATTTCGTTGGGACACGACCCGAGTAGTACGAAAAGTACTTCCCGGATAAAAATATACGAGTTGTGTTTTCTTTAGTGAGATTTTTACCTTATATTTCTCTTGTTTGAGAAGTATTTTGGAAAGAATTCTTACGGGATTATTACTATAAGTATATTAAATTTGTTTTACCGCAACCAGGTGACATAGTAAAGCTTAGTATAAAATAACTTAAGGATTGTTTACAAACATCACATATTTTATATGCATGGATTGTGTTTTATGCTAAAAACAACATTAAAGCGCTAACAGAGGTTCTAAGAACATAGGGTATCCTTCGTCAGTGTTGTACGATCTTTAATGATCATTGTTTCATAAGCAAGAATTCATTAAAAGATGTTTTATAATGCTATTAATAAACATCAAAACTTTCATATATAGAGAGCTTGCTTTGTAATGAAACAGAGGCAATATAGTTATTAATTTTATTGAAAACATACTAGATTCGCAAAGGGTGTCCTTTGTCGTTAATGTATGATTCATGTTCACCTTATGGTAAATGCTTAAGGCTACACCGGAGGTTGCTGGCTGCTGCGGAGGCTGTTAAATAAGTTGCATGCTCCTACGAAGGTTATCACGTAAGTTGAAGGCTGCTACGAAGGTTGCCACATAGGTTGAAGGCTGTTGTGAAGTCTACCATAAAGGTTGTAGGCTTCTACAAAGGTTAAATGATATTGTAAAAGCTGCAACAGAGGTTGTTGGCTGCTGCGGAGGCTGCCACATAAGTAGCAGGTTGTTGTGAAGGCTACAACACTGCTAAGAAGGCTTCAAAGCTACTAATAAGGCTGCAATAAAGGCCTTAGGTTGCTATGAAGGTTGCAACGGAGCTTGCTGGCTCTTGTGGAGGCTGCCATATATGTTGTAGGCTGCTGTGAAGGCTACAACGGAGCTTGCTATCGCTTGCAGAGTCTAACATATAAGTTGTAGGCTACTATGAATGCTACAATGGAGCTTAATGGCTCTTGCGAAGGGTGTCATATAGGTTGTAGGCTGCTGTAAAGGCTACAACGAAGCATGTTGGCTCTTGCAGAGACTGCCATATAAGTTGTAGGCTACTTTAAAGGCTACAATGAAGCTTGTTGGCTCCAGCGAAGGCTGCCATACTGCTAAGAAGGTTGAAACGTAGCTTGTTGGATCTTGCAGAGGCTGCCATATAAGTAGGATGCTGTTGTGAAGGCTGCCACACTACTAAGAAGGCTGCAACGTTGCAAAGAAGGCTACAATGTTGCTAAGAAGGCTGCAACATTGCTAAGAAGTGTGAACATAGGCTATGGCTTAGACCTTCTTCTTAACACAAACCCTAATAGAGGCTCATATGAAGGTTATTAAACCTTTTCCTTTCAAACATGACATAACATAGGCTACTCCGTTTGAACCCAACACAGGTCGTTAAAATGCTAAACGTAAAGTTTTTTGTTAGAGGAAGACTTCGTGATTAGAGGTAAAAGTGGAGATATAAGTGGTGTTTCTAAGGATGTCGGGAATTGCGGTTGAATTCGACTGTTATTTTTGGAAAACGGTTATTTAACTTGGAAAAATAGGACTTATTGTTGCAGGTCCTACGGATGGTGCCACTGATTATTCAACTATGGGCACGACCAGGCTTTGATGGTGATCAAAGAATAATATGGTGGTGATGGTGGTGATGCAGAGTATAAGATAACCCGCATATAACAAATGGAAGACACTACGTTAGACGGAGCCCGGGGGAAGCCCCTGGGAGTCGCCTTCGGTGTGAGAATCAGTCATGGTGATTATGTTATTGAAGTTTTGAGACAGAGAAGAAGATATCTCATGGTTAAAGTTAGCTTACATACCTTTGTGAGGGCTTCCCTATTTATAGGTGATCTTTAAGATGTAGGAGGAAGTTGTGGAGGTCATGGCTTAGATCATAGGTGGAAGTTATGGAGATAATGCCTATTGAACAAGGCTTAAGAGATCATGGCTATTGACCAACTCTTCCTTGACCAACTCAATTCTACGTATGTTCATAGGTAGAGATGCTTTGACCTATAGGCTTCAAACTCGTGAAGGGACCTTGGAGATGGAGACGACCTTCGAGGAGAAGGGGGTCTCCACAGAGAAGGTGACCTTTGAGGAGAAGGAGGTCTCTGTAGAGAAGGTGGCCTTCGAGGAGAAGGGGATCTCCGCAAAGAAGGTTGGCGGTTCCCTTGCGGTAGCCATTATGAATGTATTTATACCAGCATGATGTAGGACGAATACGTAGGCTTCATCCTTTAGGATAGTATGTCATCCCCCTTTATACAAATAGTAAGCTACGTACCAGAGTGATGGTAACGCTCGTAGGCAGAGGGGAGGGTACGTCATCAGATTTTATTGGTAATAGTCTTCATACTACCTTATCCATCTATGGATGATCCCCTTTAAGTATTTTAATGCGCGTCTATCTCCCTAGGAGCCTTGTAATAGTCTTCATACTACCTTGTGCATTTCCCTAGCAAGGTATCACGTAGACGGCATTTTTGTGTAATTCGTCATGTTTCTCGAAAATACTTACACATACATCACAAGTGTGATAGGGCAATAGAGTTAAAAGAAGTATACTAAAGATCATACATGATTAAATAAACACTTCTCTTTTATGATACAAATCTCCACATTAGATTAGTTTAATTATTAGATGATTTGTTTAAAACAAACCCTCTTTAAACCCGAGATTTAAATTGCTTTCATAAAATATAAAAATACAAAAATATTCTTCTTTCAACTTGTAGACCCTAGTTACATTTAGTTTGAACATTCACATGCTATTCCCCTAGATAACAATAACAACCTCCCGTGTCTTGCCTATACTACACTACAACGGTTAGGTACACTACCTAGGGAGTTGTAAAACTTATTAGGAGTTTCACAACCCTCATCACCGTATCTGATGATGAAGGAGGTAATTTCTGTTTCCACATCTTGAACTCGTACCCTCTTCTTTATTTTTTTTCTTATCGTTCTTTGTAACTTCGCATGCCTCCCAGATGTTCTTAAGCTACAAACCGCCACTGCTTGCCACTTGATGATCTCCAATATCACTCCTCCAGCCTGGAGGGGTGATCTTGACAATCAGGTGGATGCTAAGCTTCTCGATCTTCATGATCGTTGTTATGCTAGGCAAGCAGTTGTAGATAATGCTATAAACCAAAGAGCTTAAGATATATTAAAGGTTGTTGAGTAGATAAAAAGAGAGTGTGAGGTACTCAAGGAAAGGGAGAAGGCTAGGGACAAAGAATGTGAAGAGTTAAAAGGCTAAGTGTGAAGCTGCCATGGAGTAGTTTGACAAGAATCCTGCTGTTATGGTTCTTTATCAGAAGATTATGTCACTTCTCGCTGAGGTGAAACAACATAAGGAGAGTGTGGAGAGGATGTTGTTGGAAAGCCAGAAGTGGGCAGGTTATCAGGAGAACCTTACGAATCTAGAGTCGAAGGTTTTTGCCTTAAAGTCTGAGAAGAACAGGTTGGAAGTTGCCAAGGCCACGCTCTGCCAAGAAGTTAAGTCTATCAAAAGTAATAGAGCAGAGGTAGTTTCAAAGGTGGTGCCTTACGTAACTATGGTGTTGTTGCATAGTGATGAAATGGCTATGCTTGTTGGGAATGCTGCCTTCGAGGAGGTTGCGGACATGAAAGAGCCCTTCGATCTAGTGAAGGTAAAAGGTTATAGGCCCTCGTACAAGAAAGAACATACCAAGCCTGGCAATGACCTTGCGTCTGTTGCTTTTCCATTCCTAACTGAAGTTGTAGCAGATCCTTCTGCATTAGTCGAAACCTAGCTCTCCAAGAAGCCAAAATCTCTTCGCCGTCCAACTTTGACCAAGACTCATGCTCCTGCTCCATCAGCTCTATCTCAGAAGGCTACTCCTTCCTCTACTCCTATGTCTAAGACGTTGTCTCCTCCCCTAGCTACTTGAAGGTCACCATGTTGGTGTTAATACAGCTCCAAGGGTAGCATGTACCCTAAAATTGTTTGTCCTTATGTTCCTCAGGCTTTGACCTTTAAACAATTTTATGTTTCTGTTGTAATGGTTCGTGTTGTCCTTCTTTAGACAATTGGTCAGTCCTTGTGACTGGCTCTGGATATTTCCCCCTTCAAGGGGTTTTAATTATATAGGGGTCATAACCCCCAAGTTTTGCTATCACATATTTGCTTTTTATTGTATATTTGACCCCTTTAATTTATTTATAGGGAAGGTTATGAGAGATCGTAGTCTGACCCCTTATGTATCTCTAACTATCATGTGAATAGTTTTTATACTATATGCTTTTATAAGCTAAGGCTCAGGTGTGGCCTTATTGAGTTTACAAATTGTACACCAAGGTTTTCAAGCTGTCCTTCGCTTGTAACAGAGGGTTGGAACCCGTTCCATTTTAGCCCACAAGGTTTTGAACGGAGACCTTTGGGAAGTTAACATAAATTCAATGGATGATAAGTAATAGAAATAAGGTTCATGTGTAGCCTTACGACATCCTTTCGAACGTTGAAACTTTTAAATACTCGGTGACTCAAATCTCTGTTGTAAATAATGACACAAAAGATTTGAAGGGAATTACATTCATTAGTCATGTAGAATGACATCATTTTGGATATGACCTCTTAGTTTGCTACACTTAGTAAATATCCCTTAAACAAAAAGTATTCCAAAAAATGACTTGGAAAACTATAAGTTTTAAGTTTCATATGTAAAACTTACAAAGACTTGAACCCTTCACTGTGTGGACACGCGAATAGTCAGAGGCATCTATTATGTTGTAGAGTTCTCCTTTGTATACATTTCTTATGATGTGAGGTCCCTTCCATACTTGCTTATGATTATTTTCTTCGTAAGCTGACAACAGTACGAAGTCTCCTAGGCTGAATGTTGAATGCCCATTTCTTGTGTTATGATACTTTCGAATTTTTTTTTTGATAATAGGCTTCTTCGATTAGAGCTACCTTTCTTTCTTTATTTCCCCTTCTTTTAGCCCTTTCCTGTGTTACGGATTCGTCTTGTTCGGAAGTAAGGTTCGTGACCTTTGGAATAATTACTTCCAATCCGTAAGTTAAAGTAAATGAGGTTTCTTTTAGGCTGTTCCTTGGTAAGGTTCTATTTAACCATAAGATTCAAGGTAGGTCGTCTACCCATCCTTGTTGGTTTTGAACCAGGTAGAGAGGGAAAGGACATCTCCTCCATGCTATGATTTTAATTCATCATTTCCCTACCCCGTAGCAAATTTACATCCGAATGGTGTTTATTGCTACTTCCGCCAACACTTGATTCCATGTTAGGGGATGAACACCCTGTTGCCTACCAAATAAGGGTGGAGTTAAGCTCGTGACTAGAACAAAAACAAGCGCTTCATGGGAGGCACCTCATGCCTATCTTTTTAATTTTGTTTGTTTCATTTCATTTATGCATATTAGTTTGGTTTTGTGTGTTTCTAACTTTGTTTGTAGGATACTTGAGCATAGTAATAGAAGCTCGTGATCACCTCAGCTTGAGGTTAAGTAGAAAATTGTAGTTGTAGAATGTAAGTACGGCGTAGTTGGGTAACCAAACTACGCTTCAGTTAGGAGCCGTAGTTTGGCCTAAGTTTCAAAACTTTTATTATAAAAGTGTAACTACGGCATAGTTTAAACCTTTAACTCTGCCGTAGTTGGCCTGAGATTTTAAAGCCTGATTATTTTCACTTAATTACGGCGTAGTTCCACCCATGGACTACGCCGTAGTTCTCTCCTATAACAAGAAATTATTTTCAAAAATAATTTAGAATTTCACAAAACCATGTAAATTTTGTAAATGAACTTTGTGGGTATGTTCTCTAGAAACCCTCATGAGACTTCACTCGTCCACTTGAGCTACCGATTGGTTAAAAGGCTTGTTGCATATCCTAAATGAAATCATGATTCATACGAAAGTGAGTTAGGATTTATTTCATTTCTTGTATGTATAGTTTGTACATTTTGTGCTATGATTGCTTTTATTCGGAATTATACTTTGGTGTTAGTTTTCCTTATAGCTATACAAGTTGATGTACGTGGAATGGTGCTTGGTTGATACTTGGCTGTAGGGAAACATGTCAATCCGGACTAGTTGGATGCTATAACGAAGATGATGAAGTTACTTGTGATTGTGGATGTTGATCAAGGAAGAAGGCTTGGAGCATGGCTTAGAGCATGTTGTCTCTTTATCATAACGAGCAAATCCAGGGGAGTACTTCTATTCCATTTCTAACCCTTCCTATTTTAAATTTATATGTTTAAGTTTGACTCAAATTGGGGGAAAGGATTAGAAATAGACACTCATTTGATTATATTTGTCTTTAATTTTCTTGTTTTTTCTAAAAAATGTTTCATTACTAAAATTTTGACATGTTCTTAACTAGTTTAATCTTAACGGAGCACAACTACCCTTATAATTTCATTGTGTGAGGATAAAGCCTTTCCATTTTCTCTGTATACATAATATCAATAAAAATGAGTGTACCAGTCGATGTAGTAAACTTTAGAACTTAGCTTGGTATATCTTTTTGAGACCATCAGAATGAGCATTACACTGAGGCAACTTAGTGTAATCGGTGTGACTAGGATAAAAGGAAAATCTTATGATTAACCCCAAATAGCCTATTTATGTATTGTGTATGTTGAATTTTCACACTGATTAGTTAATCCCCTTGTTAAACCCTTTGTTTCACTTATCTTTAGTGCAAGATACCCCTAGTAAAACTGTTGATGCATTCCTTGTGTTAACCCCAAAATATGTTTGTTTCGTTACACCTTACACCTAGCCTACCCTATAGTTTCTTAAAGTCCATAGTCGGGGAGTTTCTGGTTAAGTTTTGTTTCCCTGGTGAAAGTAGCAGATCATAATTAGAGGGTATTTGAAGATTCCAGGTTTAGAAGATAGTTGATCTCAAGTGGGGGGATGCTCATGTATATACGTGTTTGTATTGTAATTTACTTTTCGTTGTATCCTTGTCTTGGATAAAAAATGAAAAAATAGAATAAAGAGTATGCAAGCAAGTGGTTATTAGTTTGTTAATTGCTGATAATAAATATAAATCAGTTTATACGTCATTTAGTATAGTGATAGTATTCCCGCCTTGTACTGCTGGTGATGTCTTGACATATCCATAATGTTTGTAAACGAGTATCATTTATAAACCCGTGCATTTCTATCTTACCTTTCTATTTAAGTTTATATTTTTTACAATGTGGGCATTGTAAATCTCAAGTGGGGGGAAGGGAGATAAAAATAAGTGATTATAGAGCTTATTCGATTAAAATATGTGCTAAATCTGCCTATTTTTTTTTTAAATAACACATAATTTTTTTTATAATTCATTACTGATGAAGGCCGAGTTAATGCGTCTTTCTTGCCTTGTTTATGGAGATTATGAGGCATTACATTACATTTTATATGCATTAAATCATGTATTATGAAGACGCCTTGACTCTTGACCCTTGGATTTTGCCTTATGGGATTTGAATGCGACTAGTGACGGGGAGACTGTAGACTTAGGAAACTATTTGTTTTGTGTCTTTATGTTACACCTATTAAATGTTAATCCCATGTTTTTATCCTACCCTTATCATTATGAATTCTAACCTTTAGCTTATTCAAGTTAAGGATATGAGAAATCATAGGTGTCTTGTTCATGGATTGGGGCGAGCATTTGTGGTTTTGTCGCCTTTTCTGGAATATTGGTATTTAATTGTGCAAATATTGGCACGACTAGGCTTTGATGGGGATCGAAGAGTTTAAGGGTGGATGTCTGATTTCCAAGCCGTAGATAACCTGTGACAACACAATAGAAACACTACGTTAAGTGAAGTGCAAGGGGTGTCCTTGCGAATCACCTCCAGTGTGAGAGTAAGTATTTGATTTTAGGAATAATAAGTATGTATAAAGTTTGTAAGTAAGTGTTGAGAGTGTAAACAAACCTGAGGTACATGTCCATCTATTTATAAGTGATGAAAATAGGCTGGAACATAGTACTTGCACATAAGCCAGTGATCATGGGGATGTCCTACGATTTTAGGGGATTACAGGGTTAGTGTACCATGATCTCTACCTTGGTGGGAAAGCCTTGGTAGAGAGGGAGAACGTGGGTTTTGACTTGACCAAGTCTGACCTCTGCCCTAGTTTCGTCAAAGACTACATCGTGAAGGGTGTGGGGCTTCACGTGGCGGATTCCCATACTGGTAACCATTGCGAAGATGATTTTATGACACTAGAAACTATTCGAAGGTTTCTAGGATTAAATGGGTGTATATCCCTTTCGAGCTCGAAGGGGAGGTCTTCGAGCTGGAGGGGAGGGTACGTCATCAACCCCCATTCGAATATGATGTATACATCTATGGATGCATTGCTTTCGACTTTAAAAGAAAATATTATCGAAGCCCTAAATCGAAGCCCAAAAGATGCGCGTGTTGTATGCATTTAATCCTAATCCCACTTGATAGGGAGTTAGTTACAAAATCAATCCAAGATAATTAAGACTTCACCTTGGTAAGTGTAAACATCCCATCCTTTGACTAAAATTTAAATTTCAAATATTTCTGAATATCCAGCCGCGTTCATGTACAATCCGTAATGCACTCTGATCATTTTATAAAGAATTAAATGCTGACACCCATTTTTCACCTTTACCACAGCATACTCAATTGATCTCAGTTGCATAATCTTACACCCGCAAGGTAAACCTTCCTCCCATTTTCTTCCCATGGACGCCAAATTTATTATTGCATCTCAAACATGCACTCTGACCAAATATGAATTATCCCAATTGCTTGCGGACTACGACATTCCTTAGAATATTAGAGTCATTATTCCAAAAAGAACTCAAACCATTTTTGATACCCCTTTAGGCTACGTTGGGTTATACACCCATTCTTTCACTCTTTCTAACCTTAGGATTCCACTTTGTTGGGAATAAAGTCCTCTCAAGTTTGTACTGCTGGTTGAAGAAACTACTGCTGGTGAAGATTAGAGGAAACAGTCTAAGTTATTAATACTGTTAGTGTTATAGTTAGTACTGCCAGTACAAAGTGTTAGTATTATCAGTTTATTAGTACTGTTAGTTATATAGTTAGTACTGATAGTTATATAGTTAGTACTGCTAAAGTGATATGAATGAGATATATTTGGAATAGATATGCATTGATCACTTGACGCATTTTGTAAGTCCATTAGGGTTTCCTTGGTATATAAAAGGAACCCTACGACATAGATCTAGATATCAGTTTTTCATAGTTTGTATAGCAATCATAGTTAGTATTCATAGCTATTTTATAACTCAAATAGTTTTCAATATATTGAAAGTTTAGTAAAGATCTTGTTTTACAGTTTCATTGTTCTTCTTAGTATTACAAACTAGTTTCCGCATAGTTTATAGTATTCACAATCTTAGTTTCTATTATAGTTGTCTTGGATCTATCCAACACAACTAAGCTTTAACAAGCTAAGTAAGATCTGTTCAAAAGGGATCAACAAGTGGTATCAGAGCTTGTTGAGAAACTTTGAATAAGAAGAACACTATATCTACACAAGATCTCATAATCAAAGAGAAGATGGAATCACAGTCAGAAACTACCCAAACAGTGTCTGCACTAAAACTTCCTATACTCAAAACAGGAGACTATGATCTATGGAGCATGAGAATGGAGCAATATCTTACTCACACTGATTATGCTCTTTGGGAGGTTATTGTGAATGGTGATGCACCTGCTGCAGTTGCATCAGCTAGTACTGGTGCTGAAGGTCCTATTCCTCCTAAAACTGCTGAACAAAAGATAGCAAGGAAGAATGAATTGAAAGCAAAAAGCACTCTGTTGTTGGCCATTCTTGATGATCACCTATTGAAGTTCATGGGAATAACGACAAGGATGCAAAGTCCCTATGGGAAGCTATCAAGAATAGGTTTGGAGGCAACAAGGAATCAAAGAAAATGCAGAAGACCATTCTCAAGCAGAATTATGAAAACTTTGCTGCATCAAGTCAAGAAGGACTGGATAAAACCTATGATAGGTTTCAAAAGTTTATTAGTCAACTTGAAATCCAAGGTGAAGTTATCTCTCAGGAGGATGCAAATCTGAAGTTGTTAAGAAGCTTACCATTAGCTTGGAACAATATTGCTTTAATCATGAGAAACAAATCTGATCTAGACACATTGAGCATGGATGATTTATATAATAATCTGAAGGTGTATAAATCTGAGATCAAAGGCAAATCAAGTTCAAGCTCAAATTCTCAGAATGTGGCTTTTGTTTCCACAGATAACTCTAGCAGTACTAATGAAATAGTTAATACTGCTCATAGTGTTTCTGCTGCTAGTTCTAAGGATCAAGCTTCTACTGCATCATATGCTAATGATGTCATGTTTTCTTTCTTTGCTAACCAGTCCAATTACCCACAGTTGGACTATGAAGATTTGGAACATATTGATGCTGATGATCTTGAAGAAATGGATCTCAAATGGCAAGTGGCAATGCTTACCATGAGAGTTAAGAGGTTCATAAAGAAGACAGGAAGGAAGATGGATTTAAATGACAAAGGGACTGTTGGCTTTGACAGGACAAAGGTTGAATGCTACAACTGCTATAGGAGAGGTCATTTTGCTAGAGAATGTAGGGCACCAAGGAATCAGGGGAATAGAAATAAAGATGCTCCAAGAAGGAATGCACCAGTGGATACATCTACTACAAATACCTTGGTTGTTCAAGATAGGATAGGTGGTTATGATTGGAGCTTTCAGGCTGAAGAAGGCATCACAAACTTTGCTCTAATGGCCTATACATCCCAAGGTTCATCAAGTTCAGACTCTGAGGTACATACTTGCTCTAAATATTGCTTAAAATCATATGAAACTCTTCAAAAATAGTAAGATCAATAGCATAAAGCTCTTAACAAATTTAATCTAGAAATTATAGGTTATCAAATGGGATTAGAATCATTAGAAGCTAGGATAGTTGTTCATGAAAAGAATGAAGCTGTTTATGAAGAAGATATTGCATTTTTAAAGTATGATGTCCAAGTCAAAGATATTTCTATCTAAGATCTTAAAAATCAGTTAGAAGAAGCTTTAAAAGAGAAAGATGATTTGAAACTTAAACTAGAAAATTTTGAAGAATCATCAAATAATCTAACTAAACTGATTAATAGTCAAATAAGTGCTAAAGAAAAAACTGGTCTTGGGTATGATAGTCAAATGAATGAGAGTGAAGTGGTTTATAGTGTGTTTAACTGTAGAGAAAGTGATGTGGATGATAGTCTAGTAAATAATAGATTCAAAACAGGTGAAGGGTTTCATGCAGTTCTCCCTCCCTACACTGGGAACTACATGCCCTCAAGACCTGACTTATCCTTTGCTGGATTAGATGATCTGTCTATAAGACTAAAGTGAGTGAAACTGAAACTAGTATATCTAAGACTAGTAAGGATATTGTAGAAAATCCTAAAACTGTTAGGCCTAGTGCTCATATCATTGAAGAATAGGACACTAATAGTGATAATGATAGTGTGTTTAGACCTAAATCTGATTAGACAAAACCAAAGTTTACTAAAATCAATTTTGTCAAATCTGGTGAGAATGTGAAATCTGTTAATAAGGAAAACACACATAGGCAAGTAGAGTATCCTAGGAAAAGTCAAAGTCCTAGGGATAATAGAAGAAACTGGAATGGGATTATGACTCAGAAACTAGGAAATGGTTTTGAGTCTATAAAGAAAGCTTGTTTTGTATGTGGGAGTCTCAACCATTTAATCAAAGACTGTGATTTTCATGAAAATAAAATGGTAGAAAAACCAGTGTTGAATAATAAGGGAAGGGTTACTGGTCAAAGGGAAATTAGACTAGTATGGAACAATGCTCAGAGGGTGAACCACCAAAATAAATTGACTCACCCACATCCTAAAAGGAATTTTGTTCCAACAGCAGTTGCAACAAAGTCAGGACAAGTACCAGTTAATGCTGCTAAGCAAAGCTCTCCAAGAGCAGCAACATCAATTAGTACTGCCAGGCCTGTTAATACTGCTGCCCCTAAACCAAAAGTGAATGATGCATTACCCACAACATATTCTTATTTTAAAGCACATTCACCAGTAAGAAGGGCTTTTAACCAAAAATCAGCAGCTAAAACCAATAATTTTAATGAAAAAGTTAATACTGCTAGGGTTAACAATGTAACTACTGCTGGGCCAAAAGCAGTAGTTAGTGCTGCTGTGGGAAATGGGGAAAATGTTGTTAAGTCCTCAGCATGCTGGATTTGGAGACCAACAGGAAATGTTATTGACCATACCTCCAAAGACAGTGGATCATACATGCTTAAAAGATTTGACTATGTTGATCTACAAGGCAGACTCAAGTCAGTAATGGCTTGGGTCCCCAAGAGAAACTAATTCTCTTATTTTGAGTGCAGGGTAATCCACAATATACTTTACAGGATCAAGGGATTTTTGACAGTGGATGCTCTAGGCATATGACTGGAAACAAGTCCTTTCTTACAGATTATCAAGAGATTGATGGTGGATTTGTTGCATTTGGAGGAAGTCCTAAAGGAGGTAAAATTACTGGAAAAGGTAAAATTAGGACTGGTAAATTAGACTTTGAAGATGTATACTTTGTAAAGGAACTTAAGTTTAACCTTTTCTCTGTCTCACAAATGTGTGACAAGAAAAACATTGTTCTTTTCACTGAGACTGAATCTCGGGTTCTATCTCCTGACTTTAAGCTACTTGATGAAAGTCAAGTCTTGCTTAAAGTTCCCTAACATGACAACATGTACAGTTTTGATCTAAAGAATGTTGTTCCTTCAGGAGGCTTGACTTGTTTATTTGCAAAGGCTACAATAGATGAGTCTAATTTATGGCATAGGAGGCTTGGTCATATAAACTTTAAAAATATGAACAAGCTTGTGAAGAGAAACCTTGTAAGAGGATTGCTTTCAAAGCTTTTTGAAAATGACCATACTTTTGTTGCTTGTCAGAAGGAAAAGCAACACAAAGCCTCTTGTAAGACCAAGCTTGTGAGCTCTATCAGCCAACCTTTACAAATGTTGCATATGGACTTATTTGGGCCAACATCTATAAGGAGTATCAATCACAAGATATATTGCCTTGTTGTTACTGATAACTATAGTAGGTTTAGTTAGGTTTTTTTTGTCCACTAAGGATGAGACTAGTGAGATTCTTAAAACCTTTATAACAGACATAGAAAACCAAATAAATCATAAGGTTAAAATCATCAAATGTGACAATGGAGCTGAGTTTAAAAATAATGACATAAATCAGTTCTGTGGAATGAAAGGGATTAAGAGGGAGTTTAGTGTTGCCAGAACTTCATAACAAAATAGAGTTGCTGAAAGAAAGAATAGGACACTAATAGAGGCAGCTAGGACTGTGCTAGCAGATTCATTATTACCTACTACATTTTAGGCTGAAGCAGTTAGTACTGCTTGTTATGTTCAGAATACGGTTTTAGTAACCAAGCCTCACAACAAGACACCTTATGAACTATTACATGCTAGACCACCTAGTATATGTTTTATGAGACCTTTTGGGTGTCTTGTGACCATTCTTAATACCTTAGATCCCCTAGGAAAATTTGATGGAAAGGCTGATAAGGGGTTCTTTGTTGGATACTCTATAAATAGCAAGGCTTTTAGGGTATTTAACACTAGAACTATGAAAGTAGAGGAGAACCTGCACATAACCTTTCTTGAAAACAAACCTAATGTTGCAGGGAGTAGACCAGATTGGCTCTTTGATATTGATTTACTAGCAAACTCTATGAATTATGAGCCAGTTACTACAGGGAATCAAACAAAAAAGAATGCATGTATTAAGTATAATGTTGATGCAATATCTACTCAACAATATATTCTGCTACCATTACTTTATGATAGTCCATAGAGCTCAAAGGATGAAATTGCTGATGATGCTGGTAAAAAGACTAATGAAGAACCAGCAAATGAGGGTGAAAGAAATGGTCAAGAAAAGGAAGGAGGAGCCTTCAAATAAAGAAGGTGACTAGAATGTCCAAGATTTTAGAGCTGAATTGGATAATTTGCTTGTTCAACAGAAGCAAGGTTATGCTAACAGCACTAACAGAGTTTCTACTGTTAGTCCATCTATTAGTGCTGCTGGGGAAAGTTTTACTAATGCTGATGATCTTCCAACTGATCCTCTTCTGCCTGATTTGGAGGATAATGCTGATCTTCTAAATACTGGTATCTTTAGTGGTGCATATGATGATGAAGATGAGGGTGCAGAGGCTAAACTTAACAACAGAGAAACAACCATGAATGTCAGTCCTATTCCTACAACCAGAATACACAAGGATCATTCTAAAGACCAGATCATTAGAGACATAAATTTAGCTACTCAAATAAGGAGGATGACCAAGATTTCTAAAGAACATGCTATGGTCAGTTACATCAAAAAGCAGAGGAGAACAAATCATAAAGATTATCAAAACTGCTTATCTGCCTGTTTTCTCTCATAAATAGAACCTAAGAAGGTACACAAGCTTTGACAGATCCAAGCTAGACAGAGGCAATGCAAGATGAGTTGCTACAGTTTAGTTTGTAGAAGGTTTGAAGATTGGTTGATTTACCCAAAGGCAAGCATGCCATTGGAACAAAATGGGTCTATAGAAAAAAGAAAGATGAGAGAGGGATAGTAGTTAGAAACAAGGCAAAACTGGTTGCACAAGGTTACACCCAATAGGAAGGAATTAATTATGATGACGTTTTTGCTCCTGTTGCTAGGATAGAAGCAATCAGGTTATTTTTGGCCTATGAATCATTTATGGGGTTCATTGTGTACTAGATGGATGTGAAGAGTTCCCTTTTATATGGTACTATTGAAGAGGAGGTGTATGTGTGCAAACCTCCTGGTTTTGAAGATGCATAGTTCCTTGACAAGGTTTACAAAGTAGAAAAGGCCTTATATGGTCTGTATCAAGCTCCAATAGCCTGGTATGAGACCTTGTCTACCTACTTATTAGATAATAGATTTAGAAGATGAATCATTAATAAGACTTTGTTTATCAAGAAGGGCAAAGGTGATATCATGTTAGTACAGGTGTTTGTAGATGACATCATCTTTGGGTCTAATAAGAAGTCTTTATGTACAGAGTTTGAAAGTTTTATGCACAAGAAGTTCCAGATGAGTTCTATAGGGGAGCTCACTTTCTTCTTAGGGTTGCAGGTCATGCAGAGAGATGATGGAATCTTCATCAGCCAAGACAAGTATGTGGCTGATAAATTGAAGAAAATTAATTTCTCTTCAGTAATAACAACAAGCACTCCAATAGAGACTCACAAGGCATTGCACAAGGATGAAAAAGCTGAGGATGTAGATGTTCACTTATACAGATCAATGATTGGATCATTAATGTACTTAACAGCTTCTAGGCCTGACATAATGTTTGCTGTTTGTGCTTGTGCAAGGTTCCAAGTTACTCCTAAAGTCTCACATCTTCATGCTGTGAAGAGGATCTTTAGATACTTAAAAGGTCAACCCAAATTGGGCCTTTGGTATCCTAGGGATTCACCATTTGACTTGGAAGCTTTTTCAAATAGTAATTATGCTAGAGCTAGTCTTGACAGGAAATCCACAACATGAGGTGGTCAATTTCTTGGCAAAAGGTTGATTTCATGGCAATGTAAAAAGCAAACAGTGGTTGCCAACTCAACAACTGAAGCAGAGTATGTTGCTGCTGCTAATTGTTGTGGACAGGTGTTATGGATTCAAAATAAATTGTTTGATTATGGGTTCAACTTTATGAACACCAAGATTTACATTGATAATGAAAGTACAATCTGTATTGTGAAAAATCTAGTGCTTCACTCTAAAACCAAGCACATAGAAATTAGGCACCATTTCATCAGAGATTCTATGAGAAGAAGTTGATTCAAGTGATCAAGATTCACACAGACCATAATGTTGCAGATCTTCTCATAAAGGCTTTTGATGTTAGCAGGTTTAACTTTTTGATTGCTAGCATTAGATTACTTAATCTCTAAAGTATTGTTTGAGGGGAGGTTAATTAAGATTAGATGAAAGGGAATGTATCATTAAGCAGAAGTGGGTGAAGGTCCAGGACAACCTACTGATCCCCAACACACATCCACATCTGCTCAACTCTCTAATGAAGAACCAATCATTGTTTTATCATCATCTCAACTCAAAAAAAGACCCATAAACCTAGGAATGCCAAAAGGACCACTAAGATATCTCAGTCTAGTAGACTTATTCACCTTGTTGCATATGAGACTGTCTATAAAGAGTGGGAAGACAGAATGGAAAGGGCTGCCACTACTGCTTCTAGCTTAGAGGCAGAGCAGGATAGTGGTAACATAAATAGGACCCAATCTATAGCAATACTTAATGAGCCTCTTCCTCAGGGAACTAGTTCAGGTAGTGGTCCTAGGTGCCAAATTACCATATTGGGGGTGCAGAAGCTCAAACTAGGTTTGAGGCTGCGTCTAAACAGTCTAATGATCCACCTCTCTCAAGAGTTAACACACTTGGAAGTGGGGAGGACAATATGAAACTAAAGGAATTGATGGAACTTTGTACAATGGTTTGCTTACCAGTATCTACAGTCTATTCATGGGTTGTACATAAATATGGATCCTCATGAATTGTCACATGTCTATCTAGGTGTTTCTAGTGTGTTTGTGATGAATAGAGGCATGTTGGTGTATAATTATTATAGAAAGAGTTAATACTGTTAGACAACTCTTAGTACTGGCGAGCAACAATTAGTACTGCTAGGCCAAATATTAATACTGCTAGGCTTAACTTAGTACTGCTGGGATACCGTTAATACTGTTTGGAGCATAACTGATTTTTGGCAATTAAATATAGCCGTTGAGATTTTTCTACCATATATTTCGCTTATAGGGGTCTATAATTTGGATAATTCTTGATCTTTCTTTCCCTTATAAACTTTCTTCAAGATAAAGATTCAATCTTATTCAGTCGGTCCAAGCAAAACCTTAAGCGCTTTCTATATAACATCTCAATTGCTTTCACCCAACACACATAACTTTCAAACACATGCCTAAACCCAACACTTAATTCGAATCTTGCTGTTTCAACTGCTTTCATAATCTACAATGGCAAATTTAAAGTACTATGATCAACACAACATGGTTGCTCTCTTAGAGAAAACATATAGAAGTGAAGGCTTTCATTAGATAGTGGATTTTCTAAATGCTTCTCACATCAGGTTTGCTCTCTCTAAAAATCCTACTATCTATGATTCTCACATCAAATAGTTTTGGCAGACTGCTACTGTCAATACACTTGATAATGAGGAACAATAAATAACTGCCATAGTTAATAGTCATGTTAAAACTGTTACTATAGCGTCTGTTATTAAATATCTTCAATTAACAGATGCTGGTGGTCTCACTTTGTTACCAAATACTGAAATTTTTGACCAACTCTCACTGATGGGGTATGCCATTACTTCTGATAAATTAACTTTTCAAAAAGGCCATTTTTCCCCTCAGTGTAAGTTCATGATCCATACCATTCTTCATTGTTTAAGTCCAAAGAAAACAGGTTGGGAATAGTTTAGTAGTAATATAGCAACTGCTCTAATTTGCTTGGCCACAAATAGGACTTTTAATTTTTCAAAATTGATTTTTGATGGTATGGTGAAAAACTTGGATAATCAAAGTAAATTTCTAATGTATCTAAGATTTATTCAAATCTTTTTGAACAAAAGGAAAAGGTTGCTTTCTTTACACAGAAAAATTTATATCACTCCTACCCTTACACCAAAATTGTTTAGTAACATGAGAAGGGTTACCAAGGGATATTCTGGGGAAGAAACACCTTTATTTGCCATTATGCTTGTTATTGACCAAACTAATCAGGGTAAAGGATCAACAATCCTAGCTGGATCCCAACACACACCCCTCATGGCTCTATCTACTGAACCACACCCAGATACATCAGCTCAATCACCTATTACTGAACCACATACATCATCCCCATAATTAACTGAACCACTAACTTCTTCAACAATTAGGGAAACTATCAGACAGGAAGTTAAAATTCCTCAGTTTAACTTTCCTACTCAGACTCCAGTTGCAGATGAGGCTGCATTCACAGGTGTGGATGTTGTTCATAGAGGGAATGCCATTAATATCTCTAGCATAGATGCAGGACATGGCAGTGATAACATCACTAAGTCCCTTACCATGCCCCATGATTCACCTCTCCTAAGAGGTCACACACCTGGAAGTGATGACGGCAGTATGACACTATATGAATTGACGGTTCTATGTACAAATTTGTCAAACAAGGTGGAAAGCTTGGAGACAGAATTAAAGCAAACAAAACAAACCTATGGTGCTGATTTTACTAAGCTTATCAAAAAGGTGAAGAAGTTAGAGTAGACTGTCAAGACAAGCCAAGCTAGAAGGAGAACAAAAATTATTATTTCTGATGATGAAGAGGATTTAGTTGCAGAGGATCCTTCTAAACAAGGGAGAAGTATGATAGAAGAAATGGATTTGGATGGTGGAATTTCATTGGTTCCTCCACATGTTGAAGTTCAAAGGAGGTATGTACAGAATTTGGACACTCAAGAAGGTTTCGGTGCTAGTCTAGAAGTTACTACTGCTGATGCAGAACTTAACACTACTAGTACATTTGTTAGTACTGTCAGTCCATAAAGACATGCAGATACTACTGCTGATGATTTAACCCTTGCAGAAACACTTATAGAGATCAAAAAGAGTGCTGCTAAATCTAAGGGCAAGGCTAAAATGGATGAAACTGAGTCTCCAAGGAAGATGAAACAGAGAGAGCAAGTTCAAATTAGTAGGGATGCAGAAGTAGCTCAAAAGCTACAAGAAGAGTTTGATGCGTCAGAAAGACAGAGAATGGCTCAAGTGCATTAAGCAGCTCAGGGTTTTATAGATGCTGAATGGAATGATGTATTGGCTAGAGTTGCAGCAGATGAAGATTTTGTTCAACAAGCTGGTAAAAAGTGTAGTGAAGAAGATTTACCAATGAAGCTTGTAGAACTTGTCAATCAAAGAAAGAATTTCTTTGCTCAACAAAGAGCTGAAGCTAAGAGGAACAAACCAATGAATCCTGCTCAATAAAAGAAATATATATCAAATTACATCAAGAACCAAAAAGGAGGTTATTCTATTAAACAATTGAAGTCACTTTCATTTGAGCAGTTTAAAGAAATCTTTGAAACTACTATAAGGAAGGTACAATCTTTTGTGCCTATGGGATCTGAGTTGGAGGTTCAAAGACTGAAAAGAGCAAGTCAAGAAGTTTTAGAAGAGCCTGTTAAAAGACAAAAGATTAGAGAAGCTTCGGGTTCAGGTAAAGAATCAATAAAAAAAGGAAAAATAATTATCAGAAGAAGAACTACAGAAATTATTAGTGATAGTTCCAGTGGAAGAAGTTTATGTTGAAGCCTTACAGGTCAAATATCCAATCATAGACTGGGAGGTTTACTCTAAAGACACAAGAAGGTATTGGAAAATTATCAGAGTTGGAAACCATACAAAAGCTTATCAGATTTTTGTTGAGATGTTGAAGAAATTTGATAAAGATGATCTGGTTAAGCTTTGGGATTTGTTACGAGGATATTCATTACAACAGAGCCTACAGATAATAAAGAGAAGGAATTGTGGGCTTAACTGAAGAGATTGTTTGAGCCAGATAATGATGATACTCTATGGAAGCTTCAAAGGTATATGCATGATCCTTTGGTATGAAGGCTCTATGATACATGTGGTGTTCACCATGTATCTTTAGTAAGAGGACATGAAATCTTTATGCTAGTTGAAAAAGAATATCCATTGACAACAGGGCTTATGACTGTGATGTTGGCTAACAAGCTTCAAGTGGATCAATATTCAGAATTGGCAAATGAACTTTTAAGGAAAATTTCCATTCTAGCAAATAAACCAAGACACTAAAATGTTTGGAAGCATCCTCTCAGCAAAGATGGTTTAAATCAAAGTAACTTAATGATTAACAAGATGAATATCAAGTTTATGGGAGGATTGTTGGGAATAAAGGCCTCTCAAGTTTGTACTGCTGGTTGAAGAAACTACTGCTAGTAAAGATTAGAGAAAAAGTCTAAGTTATTAATATTGTTAGTGTTATAGTTAGTACTGCCAGTACAAAGTGTTAGTACTATTAGTTTATTAGTACTGTTAGTTATAATAGTTAGTACTGCTAAAGTGATATGCATGAGATATATTAGGAATAGATATGCATTGATCACTTGACGCATTTTGTAAGCCCATTAGGGTTTCCTTGGTGTATAAAAGAAACCCTACGGCATATATCTATATATTAGTTTTTCATATTAGTTTTTCATAGTTTGCTTAGCAATCATAGTTAGTATTCATAGCTATTTTGTAACTTAAAATAGTATTCAATATATTGAAAGTTTAGTAAAGATCTTGTTTTAATGTTTCTTTGTTCTTCTTAGTATTAAAAACTAGTTTCTGCATAGTTTGTAGTATTCACAATCTTAGTTTCTATTATAGTTATTTTGGATCTATCAAATACAACTAAGCTTTAACAAGCTAAGTAAGATCTGTTTAAAAGGGATCAACACACTTCCTAAGTTCTTCTATAAAGTCTTATGTTATTTCAAAGTTAATATTTCATGTTTCAATCCTTTTGGGCTCACCAAACTCACAACCTTTGATGTGATGTGCAAAGCGTACGAAGGTAAGCCTAGCATTGATCTCCTTTGAACTTTCTAGAACCTGGGTCCTGCTGGTAACTGGTTAACCCTCTCTAGCAGGAGTGGTCCTGAGGTCCCTAAGTTTTTTACCAAACCATCACTCATATCAAAGGTTGGAAAGGCAACTTCTTCTATATTGAAAACAAAATAGTTTCGTCTGAATACCCTAAGCTTCTTTTGAAGGATAACAAGCTGGATAAGAAGTCTTTTAAAGATGTGACTCCCCAACATGCTCAAGAGGATCCTTTATACCACCAAATATCTACATATCATTGTAACATTTAAACCTTCTTGGACCCTATTCTATACCTAGCTGGGCTAAAAACTTCATGGAAACATAGTCCCAAAAAACCTATCGTTTACTATCGCGAAAAGGGTACTTGTTCTTTTTATGTTTTGGGTTACTCTAATCATTTCTGCTAAAAATATATGCTTGTAGAGATTGATTTTAGGAGTTTTATGATGGATGGGATTGACGGTGAGTTCCATTTTGAACCGAAGGGAGGTGTTGGTGATGGCGAGGGGAGCTCCCCCTCTATCAGGTTTGTTAACAATAAAGCTCTGGTTATTGATGACGAGCCCCTGAATTCCGCTCCTCCTTTACAGTTTGCTGAGAATATTGGGGATTCGGACGATGCTCCTTTAGAAACAGATGTTGCTGATAAGTCTAGGAATTGAAAGTTAGGCAAATCTTTAAAGGCTACTAGGAAGAGGAAATAGATTACGGAGTCTTCTGGAAGGAAGATTGACCAAAAGGCTCGAAAGGTGCCCCCAAGCGAGTAAGGCTTCTGGTGATCCCTCTTACCCCCTTGAGGTAGATAGCAATCCTAATTTCCATAGTAAATTTCTAAGTTTTCATTCTTATTGTTCCTAAACATTGTAGGGTTGTAACATTCTCTTCTTTTATATTTCATAGACTTCCCATCTGCTAAAGAACTGAAGGATTCTACCGATTGACACTAGGTGGTTGCTCACGTGACTCCTCTTTCATGGAAACTGATAACATCAAATATTTGATACTTTTTAGTGTCAATTTCCCCACAAAACTACTTGCAATTGTCTTATAAATACTTGAATTCTATACATTTATGGTTATTAGTTGTTTTCATTTAAAATGCAAGTGTGTGATAAGAAACACATGAAATGGACAAAAAAATAAAGATAATACGGTTTCTTACGAGATGTTACGGCATAACTCCTACGATAGTGTTACACCGTAAAACATTCAAGGGAAGACGCGTCATTTAGCGACATTACGGCGTAACCACACGCAAGGTTTACATCGTAACATTAGTATTATAGAAGGCTGAGTCATCTGAGTCAGTATTACGGCGTAACATGGACATTTGATTACGCCATAACATCTTTTAAGCCTGTAATATGGAAAGTACGCGTCAGCAGTTTATGGCGTAAACCCCTAAAAGGTTATGCCATAAATGATTCGAAACTTATAAATAGAGGCCTCATTCAGACACTTCGATATCAACCATTCTATAGCAGTTCTAAGGGGCGATCAAGGCCTCCATAGCTCAAAGAATTCCACCAGAAGTCCAAGGGAGATTACACTTATCTTACTTTTTTATTTAATCGTTCATAAACGACTTATGTAAGGGTACTTGTTCTTTCAATCCAAGATTACTTTTATTTCTTGCTTTGTTGTTGCTATGAGCGGCTAAGAACTTCAAGTGCTGGCCTAGTCATGAATTTACTATTGTTATAATGTTTGTTTCCTGTTAGATTATGGTTTCATTAGATATCCTTTAACTATCGTCTACCCCTGGGTTTTGGTAGTATTGTGGGTGGTTTAGATCATGTTAATCCTGTTATTAGATTACCAATTGAACATGAGATTAGCAGGGGTACTAGGGTAGGTTTAAAACCTAATCCCTAGTATAGTAACTAACCAAGTTACCGCGTTTATCATTTAATATACTTAAAAAGAACATGAACTCTTTCAAAGAGGGTTAATAATCTGTATAGGTTATTAGACTAGTTCTTGGGATAGTTGGGATTAATCAATATGACTTGGTTTCCCTACCTTCGTGACTTTTGCGGGATTTAGGATCGCATAAATTATAGGACAAACTAAATATATCTATTCAGGTCTGTCGACTTTAGAAACCACTAATGAAACCATGGTGTAACATTTCACAAGGAAACGTAGTTATAACGATAGTAATGATATGGCTAGGCTAGCACGCCTATCTCCCTGATATCTTCTATTAATTTTACTTTTTGCATATTTACTTTCCTGTTAATCTCAAAATCAATATTAAAACCATTTTTAAAATGTGACACTTTTAAATTAAAACTAATAACACTTAGCTCTTGGGACGACCTTAGATTTACCATCTCTACACTATTCACGACCGGGTTCTCTGCCCGTTAGTTCGTTTATCCGGTGAACCAAGTTTTATAAATTTAAAACTTGAACAAAAAATATTTTAAAATAAAATACGCATCATGTTTTTGGCGCCGTTGCTGGGGAGCTAAAAATTAGTATTAATTTGATTTCTTGTAATTATTTCAATTCTTTCTCTAACTTCTAAATTCTGCAGATAACATCATGGATGGGATCAACATCGACGATCTCACCATAAAGCAATATCTTGGGCTTACACAAGAAAACCAGACACCTAGCATGGTTAAGAAGGTTGATGACATGACCATTGTCGTATATATATAATACGAGGAAAGGATGAAAAGGCAATACATTAGGAATTCTAGATCCTACTTTTCAACCTATTTTGGCCGTTGCACATCCAGCAATAACACAACCATAGAATTTCCTAGTAAAGCTTACTTAAATCCTATCCAACCAAACAATGAGTTTAATTATGATTCTAAGGATATAAAGCTTGATAAAGAAGTTGGGTACACAACTGATGAGGAATCAATTATGAGTAAACATGAAGCAATTGACCCCGCTCATGCTGTCAATACTTAGTCTTTTGAAGAAGAGTTGAGTTCTGAAGAAGACCTTGATGAGTGGTTGAAAACAGAGATGGAAAAGCACACGAGTAAGCAGAATGAGAAAAACGAGGAAGATGCACTAATTGCTATTATGAAATCCATTAGAGAGGAGTGTAGGGATTTTCAAAAAAATAGGCAGATAAGTACTTCATAAGCTGATCTAAAAAATATTCTAAGGCCATGGAAGTCACCATCAATAATGACAGCTTTACAAGTAGTTTGCCATACCAACCATCACTTGAGGAACTAAACCCAGGAAGTTTCATTCTTCCCTTCACAATTAATACTTATAACTCTTATGTTATGGCTAATATAGATTCTAGTGATAATGTAATGCCTAGGAGCATATATGAATACTTGAAGCTAGCTAATCTTGGGGGCACTATGTTAGTCAAAATGGATGATATGAAACAACAAGAAACATTAGGAACTGTGAAAAATGTCTTGGTTAAAACTGATAAGTTTGAGTTCCCATGCTATTTAGTTGTTACTGATATGCCCGAAAATCTTGGAGAAATGATTATCTTAGGAAGACCATTCCTAGAAACCATTCATGCCCAGATAGATGTATCCCAGATAGAAATCCTTGCCAATCCAATGTTACGATCAAAAAAGTTTACATGACAAATACTAGTCATGAGGAAGAATCCTTTAATCACCTTGAGATAGGACAGGATCTATTCTCATACGAATCCCCTGCATGTTTGCAATTTGAATAGGATACTAGAAATTATGATACTATTAATCTACATAATGAAATTGCCATACAAACTAACCCTTTACTGGATAAAAGGGGTTGACAAAAAGATGGCATATATGTAAACTTGTTCAGGTGTTTTATGATGACGGAAGTGGTGAAGATTGTGGAATGTGACCTACTTACGACCCTAACTCAAGTTTATGCTATGGTTATAAAGAGGTTTTTGGAAAAAGCAAACATGGAATTCTTAGAAAATGGGCATGTTTTCTTAATCATGAGAGACATACAGTGAAAGGAAGTTGTATGGGATTTGCAGACTTTCTTTAAGTTTATTAAAGAAATTAGAGAATTGATGATACAACTCGTGAACAGAGATATTATGAATGGGTTGCTCAAAATTATGAGTTTGATAATAACAGGACCCCGTCAACAAGAACAGTGTCCTATAAATACCCATATAAAATCAACCATCCGACACCTATCCCGCTAGACGAATGGGACACAAGGTACCATATTACCTATACAGGGAGTACTTCTAATTAAAACATACCTAATAATGAACCTACACCATTTTCACTTGAGCATTCAAAGTTAGGAGAAAAAGCTCATATAAGTAAATCATCAAAGTTATGACCCTTTAGGCCACGCCCTTGTGATTACTCGTTTGATGAATGGCTAAAAGTAAAAATATGGCATACTGACATATACAACTCTAATTGAGAAAGCGTGTTCAATGAATGGATTCTAGACAATTTTGATGTTGAGGAAGCATATTGTTGATCCCAAGTCAAGATCTATTCTTTAGCTTGTAAAGATTATGTTACTTTGGATAAATCTAAAACAACAATGGTAGAAACTTTATGAATACTAAAGAGTATGCGGAATCTACTCTTTAATACTTAGAAGAAATATCAATGAAATACTAAACTTGAATGAACAATGATATAACCAAAAAGCTTCAATATTAAATAATACGAGTACTTTGTCTAGTACTAGGGTTTACAACCTTGAAGCTATGCATGCAACTCTATGAATATATGTGTATATGATAACCATAACCTATGATCTCCTTTTATACACCAAGGAATCCTTTACAAGATAACTACAAATCTTTGAAGATACTCAAGATCTTCTATAATTCTAATCATATACATATCTTTCTAACTTTGTAAGATATACACTTTGAATAAGTCCATACATATCTCTTCACACATCTTTATCTTTATGCACTCATTATCTTCTCCTGGCAGTCTTAAGTCTTTAGCAGTATTAAGTTCTCTTCAGCAGTATTAAGTTGGTACTACCAGTACTAACTTTTACACTAGCAGTACTAATCAGTTAGTCCTGGTAGTTATAATCTGAGCAGTACAAACTTTTACTCTTGGCAGTACTAAGTGTAAAGACTTTTAATTCCCAATAATCCTCCCCTAAACTTGTGATTTATCTCCAAATCATCAAGTTTCTTTGAATTAAAACTTTAGGCTCTGAGAGGATTCTTTCAAACACTTTAATGCCTTGGTCTGTTTGCTAGTATTAAGATTTTCCTTAAAAGCTCATCTGCCATTTCTGAATGTTGATCCACTTGTAGCTTGTTAACCAACATCAACATTGAAAATCCTCTTGTCATTAGATAATCTTTCTCGACTAGCATGAAAATATCAAATCATGTCTCTGTAGACACATGATGAACACCACATGTATCATATAACCTCCATGTTAATGGATCATGCATATATCTTTGAAGTTCCAAAAGGTCATCAGTATCAGGTTCAAACAACCTCTTTAATTCAACCCATAATGCTCTTTCTTTGTCATTAAAAGGTTTTGTTGAACTAAATCTTTCTCTAACCAAATCCTAAAGTTTCACTAGATCATCTCTATCAAAATTCTTTAGCATATCTTTAAAGAATTGATATACCTCTGTATGATCACCCACTTTGATGATTTTCTAGTATTTTCATGAATCTTTAGTGTAAACCTCCCAATCAATTATTGGGTAATTGGTTTGTAGGGCTTCAACATTCATCCCTTCTTCTGGAACTATGATTATTAACTGTTGTAGTTGTTCTTGAGACAGTTCATCTGATTTTGTATCTTTTGATTCTTCAGCTGGTTCTGATCCTTCTCCTATCTTTTGTCTCTTTAAACTTTCTTGATTAAGTTCTTGTTCAGCATCTCTCTTTAAGTTTCTAGCTACAACTTTACAAACTGTATCATCACTCTCCATTGGAGTAAAACTATTTACCCTCTTTATTGTAATCTCAAATAACTACTTGATCTCATCAAAGGAAAGTTTCTTCAATTGTTGTAGAGTGTGACTTCCCATATGCTTGATATAATTACACATGTAAGTCCTTTATTGAGCTTGAGTCATGGGCTTGTGGTGTGTAGTCAAATTTATATACGTATATAGTATTAATCTCGTAAGAATTTCTTTCCAAAATACTTCTCAACCAAGAGAAATATAAAGGTAAAAATCTCACAAAAGAAAACACAATTCGTATATTTTTATCCGGGAAGTACTTATCCTCGGGTCGTGTCCCAACGAAATCGTGAATTGAGAATTTGGAATATTCGGATTCGAGCTAAGAATGATAAAGGGATTTTTGAATTTTTGATTAAACTACAAAATATAATAGCATGAATTAAAAACAATTAACTAGCGCGAAATTTAAATGCACGGAATGTAAAAACGTGAGCTAAAACTAGAATTTAAAATCTAAAGCACGACTTTAAACAAAATTTATACCTAAAAATCACAAATTTAAAATGAAAATTTTAGGAAAAAGAATTAGAATTTTTTATGTATTTTTGAATTTTTTATGATTTTTCTAAGATTTAATGATTTATCAAAAATAAACTTTTTCTAAAAATTAACACTAAAATTTTTCTTTTATTTTTCAAAAATACTAGATTTAAAATGAAAATTAATGCAAAAAGAATTTTAATTTTTCAATTATTTTTCTATTTTTTTATGAATTTTCTAAGAAAAAGGAATTATCTAAATTCTATTTTAATTTCTATAAAATACAACTTTAATGAGAAAAATAAGGAAAAATGGTTTTTAAATTCTAGAAAGGTGCAGAAAAATTAAAGAACAAAAAGCCCCAATTTTTAAAACCTAATTGAACTCTAATTTGTGTAATTAAAACTAAGAACCCTAAATAATAAAACTAATTTGAAAAATATTAAACCTAATTACTTTTCTAGAAAAGACAGGGTAGATATTGCTGGAAATGAAACAATAGGGTAGGCGGGGTAACTTTAGCAAATTTACAATCCAGTGAAAACGGGTTGCCCTGAACTATTAGACAATTACAAAATAGACCCTACGATTTTGGCTTATTTTTGCTTATTAAAAAGTGCTTTTCAGAAAAAACTTAAAACTACAAACTTGCTAAAGGGCTTATTCTAAACAACATTAATGAAAGCAACTTGGACTTTTAACAACTAGATAAGCTAGAAATTTGAGCTTTTTGGATCTGTTACAGAAAGTAGAGGTTTAGAGAATTTTTTGGATTTTAGCTTATATTGGGCTTATTTCTAGGTGAAACTTAAAAACAGAAGAAGCTTAATGTAGCTTAAGATGTGTATTAAAAGTATTTAAACTAACATTACCCTATGTTTAACCAAATTTAGAAAGAAAATGAAGATGAAGAGTGCAAGGTTTCTTTTAAACTGTTTTTGAGCTTTTTAAGAATAAGCTAAAAAGCTTATTCCTAAATTTTAGGTTCTGAAATTTTGAGATTAAGCTACCCTAACTTTCTAAAATCTATCTAGGTAAAAGGATTTTCAATTTATCAACTAGTAATGAAAATTTGAATTGCAAAAAGCTGAAATTCTCAAATGCTGATAAACTACTTTCAACAGGAAAAATAAGCTAGATAAAGTGCTTTATTTTGAAAGCTGAAATATGAAAACTATTAAGCTAATGGAATTCTCATTATAGGCTTAATTCTAAAGTCTATTACCTATTTATGAATGCTAGGGGATTACCTAAAGAATGACTAAGCAACAACAGTTAATACTGTTGTTGCTGATGCAGTGTGCAAAGAACAAATGTGCAAGCTAATTTTACAATGAAACACTCTAACTACAATTCTAAATGCCTTTGTACCTGAAGTATCTAAATGTGAACCTAAAATGTTTATTAAATTCTAAAATTCAAAATTACTTAAAATGTAAAACTGCCCTGGTGCAAGTGAGTAATTTTTAAGCTCTAAACTCTAACATTCTACTAACTAACTTTTAAAAACTATTCTAAACTAGGTTTAATGACTTAACTCAACTTAATAAGAGTTTTTGACAGAATTGTTTTGACTTTAAAGGTCAACTAAGGCTTTAACCAAACACTCCCTTATTGCTAGCTGTCAAAACTAAATGAGCTTAAAACTGTTTTAAAATCTAACTCAGCTAAAAACTTTTAGCTACTCAACCTAGATTTAGCCTAGTTAAGCTATTTGAACATTTTAACCTAGAGCTTATTAATCAAAATAAGCTAGTTACTCTTATAGCTTTTGACTAACTTTTATGACAGAACTTGAAAAGTAAAATTTAAATGAATTAACACTAAAACAGATTAAGACACTTTTAACAATGAGCTAACTAAACTCAATGAAACATGATTAAGCTATAGCTTCCAAATGATTAAGCTAAAATGAATGAAGCTTTTAAATGCAAAATTTGAAGTTTAGGAAAGTGAAACCTGACTTTTTGGAGTCTCAGAACTAAGTCACTCCTTCTGAATGAGTGACTTTAAAAACCTTGATCCTATACGGCTCCCTAGCCTCTAAACCTTGATAAGCTAAATTTAAGCTTATTTAACTTGTAAGCTTCCAAATTAAACTCAATAGCCTCAAGTGATCAACATTTGAATGCAAAATGACAAAAGTGAGTAGATTAATGACTAAAAACAGTATTTTAACTAATTTTAAGCTTGTGAATAGAAATAAGCTCAATTGAGCTTATTGAGGGCTAATTGATTAAAATCGACTTAACATTTGAATTAGAGTTCAAGTAAACTTGGAAAATGAATTGTATTACACAATATTATGAAGTAACAAATTGAAATTATGAAAGTACAAGTGATTTAAACTGAAATCGAAAATGTTTGAACAAAATGCTTAAATTTTAAGAAATTACAAAGTAGAATTTTTAAGACTAAAACAACAACTGAAATATGATGTCTAAGGGTGCTATTTATAGAGGAGAAGTGAAGAGAGGGAAGGTTTTCTAGAATGGTCCTTTAAATCTTGGCCCTTGATCTTTTATAAGTGAATATAAGCCGTTTGATCAATTTAGAGAGGTGTCATGGCCAAAAGGGTGTTTACACGTGTCTTATTGTGATTGGGGAGAGTGTAGGAACGAGTTTTATAAGAGAAAAGGGAGCGGGGTGTGGGAAAATTTGGAGTTGGGTTGTATAAAGTTTTGGCGGGAAATTCAGTTATAGGCTGTTAGGGGTTGTTATTCTGTTTGCGAAAAAGCCGGGTGTTTTGTTTGAAAGTTTGGAATGTTGACATAATTGGTCCCCGTGGTTGTCTCCGCCCTTGTGTAGTGTTAAAAGAGAGTTTGTGAAATTGCAACTTCACCCCTTGTGCTTGTAAACTTCTTTCTCTTCTTTATAAAACAAAGCTTCTCTTTTGGCAACTTTGGTCCTTGATCTTAAAAACTTCACATAAGCTCTTTAATCTTTGAACACTTGACAACTTTGGCCCCTTGACTTGTAATTTGACTCTTTGACTTTCTTTATTCCTTTCTTTGACTGAGTTGGGCTGATCCGGCTGTGATTTCTGGCTGAATTCTTTACTCTTGCTCTTGACTCTTTGTCTTTTTCCCGTTTCTTGTTGGTTTTTGATCGTTTTTGCTTCTTTTTGTCTTTTCAATCCTTACCTGCACAATTGGACATAAAAGCACACATTTTCTATTCTTTTGGCATTTAATTAGCTTTTATTTGGCAAAATCCCGGGTAAATTAGTATACAATTAAGCAAATATCAAGTTTATTTAACTCACTTATGGCAATGTCCTTGTCTTGCAATTGAGCATTCAAATCTTGTATTTCAAAATATTGTTCACGCTCTTTCAGAAATACATTTGACGCTTTTTCTTTGCAAACTGTGTCATTTTTCATTTGTTCTTGACATTGTTGTAAAGTTAGTTCAAGAGAAATCGAGTGTTTTTCTAATTTAGCAAAACTTCATAAAAGCTCAGTATAAACTTCTTTACTAACAGATTCAGTTTGTTTCGAAAGCTTTTGTGCAAGACATTCTCATTCTTTCACTTTATGATCATATAAGCATTGCAATTCAGCATGAGCATCTAAATCAGATAACTAATGCAAATAGGAACACATAACATCATTAGACATGCATTCTTGCAAGAGCATATCATACATATTTGAAAATTATGCCTTATCATATTCAAGTTCGTCAATTTCATTTTCAAGGGATTCAACGTACTTTAAATCAGCATGCATTTCTTTCTTAAGTTCATGAAAAATGCGAGACTATCATTCTGAGTCTTAAGGGCAAGAGGCATTAAACATGTCTTAATCAGTATTTCCATATCTTGAGCAGTTGGGGCACGAAAATGATCTTTAGAATGTTTTACTCAAGCTTGATCGACAAGTTCTCTAAGATGATTTATGTTATTTATCATGACATTATACGCTTGTCTACTTTTGCTTATTGATTTGGACACAGGTAAGAAAGCTATGTTTTTGAAAATATTTGGTTTTGTTTCACAAATGATTTTCTCTACATTTTCTTCCTTATTTCATTTGCATGTGCTAACTGAACAACATATTCCTGGGCCAGGGGTTTAAAATTTTCATAAAGACTATTTAACTTTGTGTAGTCATAGGGTTTCACTAAGTCTTTATTCAATTTTGATCGACTCTCTTCTTCAAGAGTCAGAATCTCTTCCCTATCAGGGATGAATTTGTTTGCAGGATCAGATTGGTCATGTGGGATATCATACAAACATGGTTTCTCATATTGAGCCTTTTTGGGGTACATTGGATTAGCAAAGGTAGGTCTTCCATTATGAATGGTTTGGATTGATTGACTCTTTTTGTAAACAATTTCATTCAAAAACTTTAATTGGTTTTCCATTGAAATCATTTTGTCCATATCTTTTTCTTTCTTAAGTTTCAAATCCGTTATGACCTTTGTTTTCTCTTTGACAAGACCTTTGTAATGTGACTTTGTTAAAA